>BLXT01007004.1:396217-406466 GCA_019648995.1 Plakobranchus ocellatus | reverse complement strand
CCCCCCCCCCCCCCCCCAACCCTCTCTCTCATTTTGTGTCTTTTTACTCCTATCCTCTCTCTATCACTCTGTCTCTCTGGTAGTGATGAGGAGGATGATCCCGGTGGTGGTGGTAATGAACATGATATGATGGTGGTAGTGGTGATAATATTGCATGATAAGGATGGTGGTGGTGATGATGATGATGCCAGTGATGATAGTGATCATGAAGGTGATAGTGGAGATGAAGATGGTGATGACTGTGGTGGTGATGATGATATGACATGATAACGACGGTGGTGGTGATGAATATGATGCCAGTGATCATGATGGTGGTGGTAATGATGATGATCATGACATAACGACGGTAGTGGTGATGAGGATGATGCCAGTGATGATAGTGATCATGATGGTGGTGGTGGTGATGAAGATGATGATCCCGGTGGTGGTGGTAATGATGAACATGACATGATAACGATGGTGGTAGTGATGCTGATGATGATAATGATGTCAGTGTGGGGATAGCAATCATGTAACTTATGACGATTATAGCTAGTGATGCCAATGGTGATGATAAGGATGGCAATAGCGATGTCAGTGATGATCATGATGATGAAAATGAACGATAAAGGTGATGCTGATTATAATGATGATGAATAGTATGACGTCAACCAATTGCGATGATAGTGATCATAATGGTGGTGGTGATGAAGGTGAGGATGACTGGTGGTAATGATGATCATGACATGATAACGATGGTGGTGGTAGTGGTAAGGATGATGCCAGTGATGATAGTGATGATGATGGTGGTGGTGGTGATGAAAATGATGACCGTAATGCTAATGATGATATGACATGATAACGATGGTGTTGGTGATGAAGATGATGATGACTGTGGTGGTAATGATGATCATGACATGATAAGGATGGTGGTGGTGATGCTGCTGCTGCTGCTGATGATGATGATAATGATGTCAGTGCGGGGATAGCAATCATGCAACTGATGATGATTATAGCTAGTGATGCCAATGGTGATGATAAGGATGGCAATAGCGATGTCAGTGATGATGATGATGATGAAAATGAATGATAAAGGTGATGTTGATTATAATGATGATGAATAGTATGACATCAACCAATTGCGATGATAAACATGTTAGCAGATACAAATAATAACAGATTTCAGAGTGGCAGCCTGTAAGCAACGATAAATGAGTCATTCCAGTGTTAGAAATAACCTGACTTTAAGGAGAGGGAGGAGAGAAACAGCTAAACCATAAAAAGATTTTCCATTTTGTATTTCAGTTAAATGTTTTAACTTTGTTATTATGAATGACCTTATCCTAACAAACTTTCAGCATTTCTTTCCGAGTTTACGGGTTTTTAAACAAAACCACGCCAGGGACTCGTTTACCAGTCTGGATTGAGTAGTCCTCTATTGAAAATGTATAATAAATCATAATACAAGCAATGTAATTTATAATAATAGCAAGCAATGCATGAGAACTCTCACATGTCAGTGCGTTTCTCTATCCAGGTATCAATGCAAAGCACTACTTTCATTGACCAAACTTATGAGTTTTTTCATGCATGGATCAATAATCTTTGAAAAAAAGATTATTCAATATTTTGATTATACAAGGAAAAGAACCACACTGACAAAATCCAACCCTGCCTGCCGACGTAATGTCCCTTTACACATATCTATCAATAACGTGTAAATTAAATGGACCCTGCACACATCTAATGTAGATATTACAATAAAATACAAACAAATTGAAAAAAAAAGTGAATAGATCAATATTGACTCCCTATAAAGTGAGCAATATACAGATGAATCATTTTATCCACATTATATCATTTTTAAAGTTTCAGATTTTATGTTTTGATTATTTGACTGACAAAAGATGAATCATCTTTATCCATGTTATATCATTTTTTAAGTTATAGCTTTTATTTTTGACTGACTGACTGAGAGAATAATTTAAACTTGCTTCAACTATCATTGAAACAAAAATTAATTTAATTTTTGCATTCGGTTAAACGTATGGCTGGAAAAAGGCACCTCTGCAACAGATAAAAAAAAAAAAAACCTTGAATAGATCAATATTGTCTCTCTATAAAGTGAGCAATATACGGGTGAATCATCTTTATCCGTGTTATATTTTTTTCTTTAAGTTACAGCTTTTATTTTTTGACTGACTGACTGACAATTATTTAAACATGCTTCAACTATTATTGAAACAAAAATTAATTTAATTTTTGGATTCTGTTAAACAGATGGCTGGAAAAAGGGACCTCTGCAACAGATTACATAATAGATTGGCCAACCATATAAGGAAAAGAGGATGTACAGTCAGTAGACATTTCAATTAGTACCTGTTAGAGCTATCATAAACCACACCTGCAGCAAAAGTCGTAGAATGAGTAGTTATCGCATTGGACTCTACAGCCTCAGTATAAGAACAGGGAATGGACTAAAAAAGAGAGTTTTCATGTACCTGTTATAACTACCAAATACACATTGTAGGAACCACAAGCAGCAAAAATTGTAATCAGCACCTGTGGAAAGCACCAAAAATTGCACCTGCAGCAAATGCCTTAGGATCTAGAATTCTTGCTCTGGGCTCAACAGCCACAGTAAATGTTGTGAGGACCGACTAGGAAAAAGATGTTCCATTGTTATCTGAGGAAAAAGATTATATATATGCAAAGAATGATCACAGAAGTTGGGCTTGATACACTCCAAGAATAATAACAGCCTTGTTCTGAAAAACTTTTTTCAACCATGGGAGAAAAGAGAAAGATGACAATTCAAATGTGTTTTTGTCCTTGTTTGGGCTGCGGTCTCCCCTTCAATCAACATAAAAGAGTAGATCATGTTTACCGGTGTTACATCCCGAGAGTTTCAGGCAAAAAGTTCAATTTCTATTCTTGAAAACATGTACTTATTTAGAATTCTTGAAACCAGCCCTCATAAGTCAGATATTGCATGTTATGATTAGAGAAAAAGTATTCAACGCAAACCTGAAGTAAATGCAGATTCTGCCTAACAAATATTGAAAATGCAACTTCTAAATCATTTGGACTGGAGTCGAGACATAGAGCTTCAACCAAAAGTTGAAGAAAATGATGAATTTCAAAAAAAATTTTTTTTTTAAGTATTTTCAGAAAATTTATTTTAACACATGATGTGCAACATTTATCTAATAATTATTATAGTGTAGGACCTACAGACATTGAGAATTCAGTTTGTGCCTGTAGAATTGAATCTGCAGTTCTTGCATTGGCCCCACAGCCACAGTAGGAATTGTATGAGCAGAGATCCAATTAGAAAACAGATACTCTATTTTCTTCTGAGTCAATAAATAATGTACTCAGGATAAACAGAGAACACTGGTTTGATACAAGTCCAAGAAAAGAAAAGTCTTGTCTAAATAAAGACGAAAAGAGAAATGTGTTTTATTTGTTGGCTGGCGCTTGACTTCATTTTATATGGAAGAGGTTGATCTTGTCTATCAGGGTTTTAACCTGAGCGCTCGAAGAGAAAAAATTCTAAATATTTAAAACTCTTAAGATCAGTTCTCATAAGTCGGAAGTTGCATGCAGCACTTTCAAGAAAATATATACTTTTAAGTTTTGGGGTTGTTTTCTCTCCAACACCTTAACTCGGAATTACTCTATTTCTATTCAGTTTTCACAACTGCAAAGCTTATCAAATGCAAGTTTCTGCCTATTTAATACTCTAAGTGCAACTCTCAAATCTTTTGAACTGGTCTAAAGACATTGATGTGCTTCAACCAAAAGTTAAAAAAAATACATTATTGAACTCTTTGAAACAGATTTTCAGAATATTTTCTTAACACACACAGTTATTTTATTTAATAATTATAGTGTAGGACCCACAGGCAAAGGAAATTTTAGTTCGCGTCTGGAGTGAGAAACATTAAGCTACGCCTGCAGCAAATGGTAAAGGATCTGCAGCTCTTGCATTGGGCTCCACAGTGAACGCATAGAGAACCAACTCTAAGAGATAAATATATTCTTTCATCTCCTTAGAGAATAGTTGAAAATGTGGGCAGAATGAGCATAGAACTTAGGCTTGATACAGTCAAAGAAATCACGGCAGCCTTTTTTAAAAAGTCCTTTAAAAATCATTTTTTGCCCGACATTGTAAAGAAGGAGTTACGTATCGTTTTTTTTTTTCTTTTTTCATTCATATAAAAAAGTCAATCATCCATATCAGATTTATATCCGAAGCCTTCCAAGATCTCAAGGCTAGTACTCAATTTTAAAGTTTGCGGAAGTGGGAGTTTAACTTGTCAAACATTACAACATGAATGCTGGATTAAAAGAATAACCTGAAATCAGCAAAAAAGGTACGATATGTGTAGGAGTTTATCAAATGTATTTTTTAAAAAAGCGTGAGTAAATCGCAACTTTTTATAATTTTTTTTTTTTTTAAGAAAATTGGCCATGAAATTTGTAGACCACTCTCCCTAGCATCTCCCTCACCCCAAAACTCTAAATGTTAATGTTCTTCTAAAAGATTACAGGACACTTTGCAGTTAAACATATGGCTGGAAAAAGGCACCTCTGCAACAGATAACAAAAAAAAAACTTGAATAGATCAATATTGTCTCTCTATAAAGTGAGCAATATACAGGTGAATCATTTTTATCCGTGTTATATTTTTTCTTTAAGTTACAGCTTTTATTTTTTGACTGACTGACTTAACTGACAAAACATGCCTTGCTATTGCTTCATAAACTTTGCTTCTACAGCCATAGTTTGATGAATCTCTAACTGTAACAAGGATAGCTAAATTCCATTTTTCACAAAGTATCTTTTTCTATATCTTAATTGTTTTTTTTTTAAATGTAAGGAATAATTACATTGGTGAATCAGTATCATTATATATCAACCCGAATCAAAACATGCAAAGAAGAAGAATATGGTGCATTGTCAGCCACATGATTTTTTTAATTACAAGTAAAATTGAGCACATTTCAAATTTTAACTCTCAGGCAAAGGAGCAAAGTGAAGAAAAAAAATGGTATAAAAACCATAGCCTTTCTTGAAGGGCAAAAGAAAAAAAAATGCTATTGAACGCCCACAGGAAAATGATTCAGTTAGAAATGTGTTGAGACTAATGAAATGAGCTTAAACCCGCAATTTGAATATTTTTAACTATTCAAATAGCCTGTAACTTCATTCTATCAGCTTGGAACAGGAAAAAATTGATAGAGCTATGATGATACTGGGCAAAGATATACTTTACAAAAAAGCGTTTTTAAGAAGGTAAAAAGTTTGATATGTCACATCCAAGTCATTGGAACTGGTCTCAAGATGCATAATATTAGATAAGTGCAATGCTAGCTGGTCCACCAGTGTAACTATGATATGTCTTACTTCAAGTCTTTTAAGACAGAAGACAATATGAGGGGTTTAGATGCAAAACACGCTATGCGATATTCTAGGTTTTTCTACTGTTAAGTATCCTGACTATACATTCTCCCATGTACTTTTTGGCGTCATAAAGATAACGGTCAAAACCCGATATATACTCTCTAAACCATCTTATAAAATTATCATAATTTTGCAAACTCCTCTACATCATCTCACTGTTTTAAGGCAAAAGTCGATGTATCCAAAAAATGCGAATAGAGCCAATCAAGGCAAGCAGATAAGTCACGTGACATGCTGATCACAACAGCCAAAATGGCGGCTACGTCTATGGCTACACCAGTACAAATCAATGAATTAAATTCATTTGATGGCCTTGAAGAGACACCACAAGTGCCAAAATGGAAAAAAGAAAAGAAGAAACCCTGAGATAGACAAACGTAGCCAGGCAAAGCGTTTCAGGCACTCTGGAGGAGGAAAAAGTCCATTTGTGTCCTGTAACCACGATCTGAAAACGATTGACTCAACAATATTTCACTTCATGTGATATTGTAAGCTAAAATAATAGCTTAATTTCTCTAGGAACCAGGAAAAAATAGATTGTATTCAGCTGTGAAAGTAGGCTTACTTGTATACCTGAAATTTAGTATGCATTTTTTTTAAAACAGAGGCCTGATTCCATTGTGCTACATCTTATATCTTATGAAAATGGAAGGTGATTTTAAAAAAAGAGATGTAATATGGAGATGATGGAGGCAAAAGTGAAGGAACATGGATGATAATGATTGAAAAATGAAGGAATAGGGTTTGCCTGAGGATGGTAGCTGAAGTGATGCAACAGGGAGAGTAATTGAAGCAATAGGAGAAAAAAAATTGGGAGTGATAATTGTGATAGACAAAACAATACAAAGGGAAGTGGTATACTATAAGTAATAATAAAATATGCATGAACAGTGGACAAAAGAAAGCGCTGCACTTATTTGAGGCTGATATACAACTAAAAATATGGATATGTCTGCTTTTAGAAAAATTGGATGTATCTGATTTTGAAAAAATAATGGATGCATCTGGTTTTGCAAAACAATGAAAATTTTTACAACACAAAATAGAATTTAAATCATAAAACATTTTTTTTACATTTAATCCAAAAAACAGTTGAACAGCCTACTATTATTTATAACAAAATTTGTATCTGTTGATATAAAAGTAAAGTCGACATTGAAAAAAGTGGATTTTCTCAAAATGAGAAAAATGGATGCAGAGGGTTTTGCATCTCAACCCCTCATATAAAGATCACTCTAAAAAAAGCCTGTAGAGGCCTAATTTTAGTAATCAAATGAAATTACTCTGCCGACAGATCTCACTGGCCGTTGTGTTTATGATTTTTTAAATAAAAACCTGTTTCCATCTTTTTTTCTAAAAAAAAAAAAAAAAGGTTTTGGCCATACAAAGAAACAGTATGTCTAGATACTAAATTCAGATGTTTTGTACCTGCTGATTACACAATGTCTCTTTGTGTGAAAAAATCTAGAAAAAAAAATTAAAATGTGTAACATAACCAAACTTAAGAGATGACATTGATCATTGGCATACAGACTTTCAAAACTATTGGGCTGATAGATAAATCCTGAGGACAGTTTAAAGTATTACCTTCTGAAGTCAAATCAAAACTGCAGATCTACCAAACAATATCATGATGTGACAAAAAATCTTCACAACATGGTGATCTCAAGGTTTCTGATTGGGTTCAAGTGGCAAATCCAATTCCACAAAGGAAGATCTTGGAAATTTCAAATCAAGCTTCCAAACAGCTGCACCACCATCATCCCTGATATCCAAAGACAGATATGAAATCAGTAGTTTTCACGTGTAGAGATAAAACCTATCAGTCAGTTTGAACTTGAGCTGTGTGAGGAATGCAGCTGAAATTTAGACTCCATCAAAGCTTACGGTGATCAGATCAAACTTAGCAGAGTCAAGTCCGACTATATTTGACAATAAATAAGGCAAAGCATGAAGTAAAAAAAAAAAAAAAGAATCTCTTTTCATTTTGAAGAGTACACATGGGAGACAACTTGAAAAAAAGATAGAAGTCAGCTCTAAGAGAAAACTGCAGATATTGTCTTTAGTAAAAATAATCAAATATTTGTCTTACATTTCTCAGTTTTTTTTTCTATTTAACATTACAAGTGTCATGGGTGCTTCATTCTTGTGTTTTATGCAGCACCTAAAAAAAAGAAAAGAGATCAGACAGAAAACTCTGACAATCGTCAAAACAAAACAAAGCAATGTTTGTGATTGCCCAGTTGTTTTCAGTTTTGCTTCGGGTACAAAACTAAAGACCAAGATCTCAAGGCATGTTCTCAATTCCAGAAATTGTAGATATGGGAGCACAATACGCCAAAAAACCTCTAGATACAATAGAGTAAGGGGCAAATATTATATGGGCCATAATTTTAATTGCAGCATTTTGACCAGTTCAGGATTTAAAAGTCTTGTTTTAATTTAAATCCAAAGAAGAAATGATTCAAATGAAAGCATTTTTGAGGAGCTCTTAAAGAAACAAAAGATGAAAATTAGCCCATCTTGTCTCTTACAAGAAATAAGGGATTTGTCTTCAAAATTTTAAATGTTCATTCTTTTAATGAAGGAGTCCCTGGTGCATCATGATTTCATTTTTACATTGACAGAGCTGGCATCTCTCAAAAGGAGAGAGGAGATTAGAGAAATAGAATTCTCATTATTTATTGTTTTGTCATAAGTTATAAAAATATGAGATGCATCAAGGTCTCAAGGCATATTCTCAGTTTTAGAAACTGCACACACTTACGACTTGACAAAATTTCATTGACCTAGTTATGTTCACACTTGAAAAGCTTTTCGTCTGGCATATTTTAACAAAATCAATTCTTAATATGCCACAAACTTTAGGACAAATTATATGGAAAAAAAACTGAAGTCTACATAACTATTATTGAGAACTTGTGTGTTGGAAACAGTCAATAATCAGGTGAGGAAAAATGGACAAATGAAATACCTGAGTTGACTTGATAAAGATACTGAAGAACGTCTCTTGTTACCTACACCCGGGGCTACAGTAGAAATTAGACAGCTTGTTGTCACCCATCAATTGCATCTCATCAGTAAATGGGTGACAAGCTTTCTTTATCCCTCTTATGATATGAGACAAACCAGTGGGGCTATTCTCCACCCGACCCCAAAGTGGGATACAGTAAAAACAGACCAACCATCCAAGACTTTCATAGATTCCCAGATAACGTCCCTAAATGCTAGATTTTCTCTATTCTGGCTATCAGCCTGTGCCTTGTCCTCTCTCCCCCCCCCCCCCCCCCCCTCCCTCGCTCTCTCTCTCTCTCTCTGTCTCTCTTTCGCTCTTTCTTGCTTTGCCTTTCTCTGGTATCCTACCAAACTTACGGCCCTCAAAAGTAGATCTCTGTGAAAGGTGCTAGATTTGCTCGAGTCTGTTTTGTCAATCAGTCTGTTTCTATGGCCCTTCCTTCCCCTCTATCTTTCTCTGACTCTCTCCTTCTGATTATCAAATTAGATTTCTGTGAAAGTCGCTAGTTTTCTATATTCTGTTTACCAGTCAGAGTTTAATAACCCCTGCGCGCCTCCTTATCCTCTCTCTCTCTATCTTTCACACGCTACTAGCCTGGCGTCTCCTAACAATAGAAATCTAAGAGGATGCTAGATCTCTAAATTATCCATCCGTTCAGGATCCCAATATCTTCCTGACATCTTTCTTTTTGTGTGTCTCAGGCATCATACAAGCCTAACGTCTCCAAAAGCTAAAAATATTTGAAAGATCCTTTAATTCCTCACTATTATCTCGGAATTCATACTCTCGAATAACGTCTCTTTAAGGCTAGGTTTTATGAAAGGTGCTTTTGTTACCTCTCTATTAACTATCAGTTTAGAGTCCCAATATCTAACTCCCTCCTCCTCTCTCTCTCTCTCTCTCTCTCTCTCTCTCTCTCTCTCTCTCTCCGTGTCTTTGCATCGGACCAGCCTGATGTCTTTTAAGTCTAGAAGTCTTTGAAAGATGCTAAATTGCCTCTTTACTCTCAATCAGCTCTGCGTCTCAATACATACCTCCAACCTTACCCCCAACCCTCTGTATCTCTCTTTCCCGCTTCGTCTTTGGCATCCTACCAGCCTAACGTCTCCTTAGAATAGAAGTCAGCTAAGAATCCCAATATCTCCCTCGTCTCTCTCTCTTCTCTCTCCTCTCTGTCATCTTACCAGCCAAATGTTTCTTAGACTAGGAGTCTTTGAAAGATGCTAGATTTCCTCTCCAATAATTATAAGTTCATAGTCCAGTTCCACGATCTACTCTCTCTCTTTCTCTCTCTCTCTCTCTCTCTCTCTCTCTTTGTCATTGGCATCCTATCATCTTAATATCCCCTAAGACTAGAAGTACCATGAAGGTCCTAGATTGCCTTTTAATTATCTATCAGCTCAAAGTCTCTCTAGGTATACACCCCAGCCGACTCACCGTTCTTTCTTTCTTTATCTCTCTCTCTCTCTCTCTCTCTCTCTCTCTCTGTCTTTTGCATCCTATCAGCTTATTATCCCCTAAGACTAGAAGTCCTATGAAGATCCTAGATTGCCTTTTTATTATCTATCAGCTCAAAGTCTCACTAGGTATTCCCCCCAGCCGACTCACCATTCTTTCTTTCTTTATCTCTCTCTCTCTCTTTCTCTCTCTCTCTCTCTCTCTCTCGCTCTCTCTGTCTTTTGCATCCTATCAGCTTAATATCCCCTAAGACTAGAAGTCCTAGAAAGGTGCTAGATTGCCTTTTATTATCTATCAGAGTCCCACTAGGTACTCCCCCCCCCCCCA
>BLXT01007004.1:366681-378305 GCA_019648995.1 Plakobranchus ocellatus | reverse complement strand
CTCTCTCACGCTCTCTTTCTTTCCCCCCTCTCTCTCTCTCTCGCTTTTTCTTTCGCTCTCTTTCTCCCCTCCTCCCTCTCTCTCTCTCTCTCTCTCTCTCTCTCTCTCTCTCTCTCTCTCTCTCTTCCTGTACCTGTAATTACTTACGCCTAAACATACAATTTCAGCTGGTTTTACCAACATTGAGTAAAATTATGATGTGCAATCTGGTTTTGACATCACAATAAAATCCCCATCCCTGCTGTGAAAAGAAGCTCACATAACTTATTTAGGGTCATGACCTCACACGCTGTTTAATATTTTTCTCTTACAAGAATTCACCAAGGAAAAGAAAGCAAAACTTCAATGTATTCATAGACATTTTGATAAACTTTGATTTATTTTCAACTGAAAAAAAACAATAACAAATAATTGGATAATGAATATATTCTTTGGAATTCACGATTTTAAAGTAAAGATGTTTCCAAAGAGAAGAGCAGAAAAGTCTACGACTTTATTTAATTAATGCGCCGAAGCGAACCTAATAAAACTAACTGTAAATAATCAAAGCTTTTTTGCCAAAAAAATTGGTGCACTATTATGCCTTTTAAATAACTATTGCATGACTCACTGTGACTTTAAATTTATTCTGGGATTTAGTTTTTGATTTTTTTGTTTTTTTTTTGTTTTAATTTTCTTCGATCGATGTTAAATAGTTGGGGCAATCAACCAATTAACAGGTGGATGAGAATAAATTTTCTTAATATTGTATTGTTTAAAAAAAAAAAAAAAGCCCACCAGAATCATGGCTCTTTTTTACAGGTCAACCAGGAACAATTTTGTTTTGCTTATAATAAATTAAAATCTGAAGTATTTATATCTAGTTCCCCTTTTTTAAGTGCCTTGTCTGGAACAGATATTCACAATCATGATCTTCCACACACAACTTTCCTCAGTTAACTTTGAAAAAGGCCGTTTTTGTATATCGTCCATGAATTAAGAATTTCCATGAAAGTTTTTCTCTGTTTACCTTTACTGCGATAACCCCCAATCTGTACGGTGATTGCTAAATACTGTAAATCTTTTTGTTGGCAAATATGACCTAGAAATTGTCGTTGCCTTTGTAATAATTTTTTATTTTTTAATTATCTCTCAAGATTAGCATCTTTCAGAACTGATTTATGGGATATTTTTTTCCATCCATGATAACCTCAATATTCTTCAGCTAAACCACATCTCTACTGCTTACAGTTTACTCTCTTACTCCTTATTTATTTTCCAACACTCGTTTCCTGTATATTATAATGAAAGTTAGCGTACGAATGTTTTTCATTATCTTATGTTTCTGTTTGCCAATTACAATTTTATTTTTTTGTGATGCATCTTTCGCCCTGACTATTTTTTTGCCGCATTTTTACTTGTCATCTACCATCTGATATTACAAGGTATAGTTACCTGGAGACATTTTTACTATTTCGAACATCTAAATATTAACGTTTAAGCAAAATTGGCAACATGAAGTACCAAGTAAGGGATAAGTTATGTTATTAAATCTAAGAAATATATTTCTACTTCACCTTGGCATAATCATATTGCATGCATTATTTAAAATATAAAAAAAGCAGACTAATTGTTTTTATTATCTGACTGAATAAGGATCTGTTGTATTTTTAAGGGCAGCCTTGCTATTTTATTTATAACCTTGATGTTTTTTTTCGTTCTCGTATTAAATATTCATTCATAAGAACTTTCCATCCATCAGCCGAGTGTATCCTCATTTGTCCTTCTGTCCCGTGTTTATCACAATCATTATTATCATTATTATTATTATTATCATTATTATTTTTATTATTATTATTATTATTATCATTATTATTATTATCATCATCATCATTATTATTATTATTATTATTATTATTATTATTATTATTATTAAACTATTATTATCCTCATCATCATCATCATCATCATCCTCATCATCATCATCATCATCATCATCATCATCATCATCATCATCATCATCATCATCATCCTCATCCTCACCATTATTATTTACATTATGAAGAAGAAGAAAAAGAAGAGCACGAGGAGGACGAGAAGAAGGAAGGAAATAAATAGAAGAACAATAGCCAGGACAGAATGACGATAACGTTTGTAGTTTCCATAACATCTCTAACAAGGTTATATAAAATCTAAACCTCTTTTAAGCACATTTTTTCTTTTAAAAGTAAAGCTCGACGGAAAAAAAAGATACCCCAAATCGCATGAACTTCGCTAAACAGTCTGTTTCCTGTGAGCGAAATTGCTTGGCTAATTCATTCCATTATTCTTTTGTCCAGTGAAACTGAACCTCACACGATGACGAACTATAATAACTCGAGCACCTCACCTTGGGCAGATTCTTTTGCCTGCCAGGTATTTCAAAGGATATTTCTGTTTTGAAAAAAAAAGCATATAAAGGACTTTCTTCGAAAAAATATTATTTTAGTGTTTTGCATTACTCAGATAGTTTGTGAATATATTTTATATTACAGTATACAGTCACTGGGCTTATATTTTACTGATGATATGAAGCTTTTAAGTATTTATTCATTTTTTTTTTACAACTGCTTTCTTCTTTGCAACTTTTGTTTGGGTTCAAGGTTCGATGGGTTTTTTTCTTGTTGTGCTTATGAGCTGTGACTTTCCATTTCATAATTTTGTAATTGTATTAAATTTCTAAAATAATCATAGGCTGTTAATGTTTGTTTTGCGTTTTTCCAATGTAGGGGAAAACTAATGAACTCACGGTTTTCCTTGGGTTCAAGTAAATTTCAACACGACTTTCACATGTCTGCTTTCAATATTTTGCTGAGAAAGCCGTTGTTTTCTCTATGATCGCATTTAGTGAAACAGAAAAACGCTGTTTTAAGGGGTTATTTTCAGTAAGCCAGTATTTAATATTTGATCTTATGAATCCAACTATAAAGTTAATCATGTACTGATTTATTTCCATAAAAGTTGTATTTATAATTTAAATCGAAACAAGGAATCAAAGCATGATTACTTTTCATGAAATCGATAGCTGTAGTCAGCCTGGAATATGGGGTTTGCACTGCAAGGGCCTTAGCGATGGCATGCCGGATATTGGAATTCCATAGCTAATTTGAAAATCGATGCTCTTTTGTACCATCATGAACCGAGCGATTCCCGCAGAAAACTTCTAGGCGATATGGCAAAAACTAGTTCTGAACTTCGCTTCACCTCGCTTGAGAAGCCACAATACGTTTATCCCGAATCTTGCAAATGTGTTATAGGTGCTTCAGAAACGGTTTGCTGCCAAAATGAAAAGATCGTTTCTATTTATAGGATAACAATGATTGTTGTGCTGTAAAGCATGGTGTGCAATTAAAAAAAAAAATGTTTGTAACGCTTAGACAAAACCGGGCTTAAATGTATTAAAAATAATATGTGCGGAGAAATATTGAAAGATAGATGCTGTGCAGAAAAAAGAGGCAGAGAATAGAGAAAATAAAAGGAGAAAGAGAATGTGTATGATAAAGAGAAATAGTAAAGCGGGAGAGAAAGAAAGAAAAGTGGTAGTAAAAGTAATATTACTAGTAGTAGCAGAAGCAGTTTTGATGGGTTTTTTTTTAACAAAGCTAGTAGTCTACAACAAGGTGATCACAGGCTTTCAGGCCCTCTGCCAGGAGCTTGAACCCCGCGACAGAAGGTTCCTCCAGATCTTAGGACGGGTTTGCTGCCAACGACTCCCAGAAGTAGAAGTGGTAATAGTACTTATATTAGTAATAATAGTAAAAGTAGTAGCAGTAGTAGCAGTAGTAGCAATAGTAGCAGCAGTAGCAGCAGGAGCAGCAGCAGCAGCAGCAGTAGTAGTAGTAATAGCAGCAGCAGTAGGAGCAGCAGCAGCAGCAGCAGCAGCAGCAGCAGCAGTAGTAGTAGTAGTAGTAGCAGCAGCAGTAGTAGAAGCAGCAGCAGCTGTAGTAGTAATAGTAGTAGTAGCAGCAGCAGAAGTAGTAGTAGTTGTAGTAGTAGCAGTAGTAGTAGTAGCAGTAGTAGTAGTAGTAGTAGTAGCAGTAGCAGTAGTAGTAGTAGCAGTAGTAGTAGTAGCAGTAGCAGTAGCAGTAGCAGTAGCAGTAGCAGTAGCAGTAGCAGTAGCAGTAGCAGTAGCAGTAGTAGTAGTAGTAGTAGTGGTGGTGGTAGTGGTAGTGGTAGTAAACCACATTTCTAATCTATTATATTGTCTTTTGACGTGTATAATACATAATGATCCCGAAAAGGGTAAGAAATGTGCGTTACATTGCTAAAAAGAGGCTTTTTTCCTATCGAAACTTATTGCGGTTTTAAGCCTTGGCTCTTCTTTTACGTTATTTAACTGCATTTTTTAATCTTACACAACCGATATTTAAAGCAACATGTAACAATTTTATGGCTGTTTACGACTTTAAGGCGGAATAAAGTTAAGGCATACTATCAATCTTTAGGCTATTTTATCAGCCGAAAATTGCCTATTTCAATCTTTAAATAAATCAAAATTAAATTTAGAAAATTTAAATACAATTATGCAGATAAACGTTTATATGCATTCCTCATGAAACCGAGCAAAAAAAAAAAAAAGAAGAAGAAATGGGTATTTCAGGCCTATGTTTACATTTATATTTTAAGGGAAGGGCGTTCATGAAACAGCGGAAAGCGATAAAAATTCCTCATCGTAATGTAGCGACAAGTTTTAGTTGCTTGGTTCTCTCGTTTTTTGCTTGCTTCCTACGGTATTAATTTTTATGAAAAAAACCATCGCTTTCGATGAAAAGTACTTTCCCATTGTATTTTCACGTCTTCCGACGTGTCGAATGCCTATCAATTTAAAAAATGGTAACAAAATATGCGCTATTTAAATAATAATGAGGTTTTGTTACGATTCAAATTTTATCGCGGGGCGTGGTCTGGTTGTCTTTTTCACTTACTTTTTAGCGTCTCTTAATATTTCTCTACGGACATTTCAAAGATATTTTATGTTATTAGGCTGGATGTCGAAGGCGATGGGTTCCAAGATTTGCAATCACGGTACTCAGGCTATTTATCTTTCAAAACTAATGGTTGTTTCCCTTTCCTAAGCTTATTTGATTCAAAAGAAAAAAAAAATTATGTGTGGTTACTGGTGCCCGTGTATTTTACATGAAAACCACAACACGAATTAATGTGTTTGAAGTGAAGTTTTTCCACAGGAACTTTACGAAAAAATACCCAAAATCGAATGCCTAAGCCTTTTCCTCACTAAATTCATTATGTCCGTTACATCTCTTTTTTAATTTTTCTTGGTGAGACAAGCAAAATATTCATGGTAAAGCACATTTCTAATCTATTATATCGTCTTTTGACGTGTATAATACGTATCGATTCCGAAAAGAGTAAGACATGTGCATAAAATTACTAAAAAGAGGCTTTATTACTATCGAAGCTTTGGCTCTCCAATTACGTTATTTAATTGCATTGTTCAACCTTACACTACGATATTTGAAAGAACATTTAACAATCTCATCGTTGTGTACGAGTTTAAGGCTGAATAAAGTTTAAGCATGCTACCAGTTTTTAGGCTACTTTCTGAGCCGAAAATTGCCTATTTTACCCGCATAAATAAAAACACTTAATTATATGTAAATAAACGATTGGATGCGTCGTTCATTACATCTAGCAAAAGAAAAAGATTGATATTTTTTAGGGAAACTTTAACTTAATTACGAGAGCGTCCGTAAAACAGCGGAAAGCGATAAAAAAACGCCCCATCGTAATGTAGTAACAAGTTTTCAATACTTGGTTCTCTCTTTTGCTTTCAATATTATTTATTTTTATGAAGAAAACTTCGCTTTCATAAAATGTACATTCCTAATGTATTTTCACGTCTACCGACATGTCCAAAGCCTATAAATAGTAAACATTCCTCTTGCTATATCTTTGTGCTCACCATTGTGTCGCCCCCGCCTTGTATCGATATATTGAATATAAACTGATCAAGCAATTTATCTGGTTTAAAGAAACTCTAAGAGAGCATAGAGCGTTTCCATTTAGAATCGTCTTAGATATGTTTTTGAAAGGGTTTAGTCTGAAGTCTGTCTATTATTATGTCCCTTGCATCATGATATATTAAGTCTAAATCTTTTCCATGAGAAACTGCGAAAGTAGCATTGATTTTAAAGAGATTGGTTTATAAAGCATGTCACCATTGTAATGTGGTGATAAATTTTCAGTGTTTATTTCTCTCAGTTTTTGTTTCATACTTTAGTTTTATAAAGAAAATTTTTACTTTCGATAACGAAAGCACATTCCTTCTATATTTTCACAAAAAAATGGGTTCCATCTTTATTTTCCCGAACGCAATGGCACTACTTACTTTAAAGCGGCCTGTGCTTCTAGATCTAACTTCATCAGCCGAGTATGAGTACGAGTATGCCGGTGTTACCGAACTCTCACTCTCTCTCTCTCTTTATAAAAGAAAGGGTTCGGGAAAATAAGGTCGGCCATCATTTTTTTTATGTCCCTTGCATCATGTTACATTAAATCTAAATTTTCCCCTGAGAAACTGCAAAAGTAGCATTGATTTTATGTATTCATGACTGATAAATGTCAATATCTAAACAAATAGGATTGCAGGCCTTACAAAAGTCAAATCGGCAATTTTTCTTTACAAAGATTACAATTTGTTGAGTATTATACTGGTGGAGATAAAAATGTGTTAAAATTCAAATTAAAAAAAGCAACATGAGATGAATTATTCGCTTTGACCTGTTTTTATGGATTAGCAAAGAAGGAAAAAACAAAAGTATTTCGAATACGTAGGTAATATACAAATAACCAAAGTCACCTAAGATTAAAAAGTTAATAAAATTTTAACAAAATTTGCATCTGGCATTACCCAATAGTTGCTAAATTGAATTTTTTTTTATTTTGTTTTTTTTTTGTGCTATGCACATCTGCAATAAAAAAAACCAACCAAACAAAGCTTTACACACAATACATTGAGGTCAAGTTGAGTTTTTAATCGGCAGATTTGTGCCTGCGATAGACAATTGTTGTTTTATCGTGCTTTATGCAGACTTATCCTTGGAGAGTAAAAGAGGTGCAGATTTTAAAACACAAACTGGAAAAAAAAGAATGTGCAAAGGACTCCTCATACAACTGGTTTCAAAGTATAATAGAAACACACTTTCAAACACACAATTTGAGAAAAATAGAAACAATTTTGAAATATTAGCATACATATTGTTAAATTTAAGAATGCACAGGAAAAAAAAATAAGATGCTTCTTCGTTTCAAAGATTTGGATCATTTACATTGTTGACAGCTGAAATCTTGTTTAAACATACATAAATAATTGCATTTACCAACTGTATCCACGTGAGAAACACACACGCACACGCACGCACACACATACACACGCGCGCGCGCGCGCGCACACACACTTTTTAAATGATGGATCATGACAATGAGAGTAATTTGAATGAAGTTGTGCATAAAATTTGTGTTTGCTTCTACATTTAAGCAAAACAATTTTTACACTAGATTTTTATTTCGAAATGTACGAATTATTACGATGTGTCATTCATGATAATGTTCATTTTCTTCATACATTTTTTATGGTAAAGTGTCCAAAAGTTTTTTTCTTTTTTTTTTTTTTTCTTATTCCGGGGCTTTAAACAGATATAATATAGCTAGCATCAATTAAGAGGGGCGTCTTGTTAGCACACACAGAATGATAACTTAGATTTAAAGCATTTATATAGTCACCGTTTTAGTGATTATTGCGTTGATATTTATTTTATTTTATTTACACTGGTAGTCATTCACGCACATTCATTAAAGAAATAACTTTATATATTGCTATCTTAGTGGCACTACAGGTATATGTAATGAATATAAAAACAGCAGTGTTGCTCTCAGCTCATACAATTGGGCTTTAGTCTTCAGTAATGCTTTAAAAAATGTACAACAGAAAACCCATTTATACAGACACCGAACTATATAGACATTGGTTATTTCCATTTTGTATCAAAAATATAACATTAACAACGCTATTATGTTCCATACTAAAGAGATATCTTTAACATAAAAATCAGTTGGATCAATTTTTAGACAGATGGCAATCCTTTTGCTCCGCCCACCATAATGGCCACCGTACCTTCTCCTATGTATATTCAAAGAAATGAAAGGAATCGGACGTAAATAGATATATTTTTTATTTCAAAAAATTGTGTCAAAGATTAATATTTAGATAATTCTTTTTTTTTTTTTTGGATGAAACTATTTCTCTTCAGTTTTTAAATTTTCATTTTCAAAATCAACAATGTCCAACATTTACATATAGTCTAACGCCAAACTTGTTAGGCTAAGGTTTAAAGATGCCTATATGTGTGATGTTAGATTTTTGTCTAAAGGTGATCTTTATATAATTGGTCCAGTTAGTTTAGGTCATAGTTCAACAAGTGATACTATTAATGCATGCTTATGTGTTACATTCAGGCTTTAAATCAAACAACGACGGTTTTATGTTTGTCGGTGATGTAGGCTAAGATTGAATTGATCAAACTTTCTCAAATGTTATTTGGCAAACTTTAATACGATTAAAAACAAATGAAACTTATTCTGAAGAAAAATAATACTTGATCCTGTCTAACAATATTATGAGTAGGTTTTGTTTAAGTTGACGAAAATTGAGAAGGTCACGCTTAAACAGGCAAATTATTATTGTAAAATATGACTGTTCACCCCAAAATAGATCACCCATTTCCCAAAACTATTTTTTTCCGACATCTGAAGAGTATAAGGTATCATACATCAATGCAAAGTGAATTAAAAGCTGCATACTCCATTTAAAATCGATATCTGCCCGAGAGATCGATTTTGAGACGTTGGCTTATAATCTTTTTAAATTGATATCATATTGACATAAAAGTGGTGATCGTAAATTGCTCAAGGCAAAAAATAAAATTATAATCGGCACTATTGACAAGAAATAAAGGAATCATGCGCATAAGCCGTAATATAAATCTCCTTGAGTTCCCCAAAAGCATCAAGGAGACCAAAACAATTTATGATAAAAAAAAACAAAACAAAAAGGTCTGCAATTGTTTCATAAGAAAAACTAAGCAATGCTTTTCTTAAATTTTACGCAACTTCACAAAGTTCTCCAATTGAAATGGAATCAACACAGAAACAGAGTAACATTAGAGTCGATGATACATCAGATAATATCATAATTTCAAACTGGAAACATCTTTACTCTTGAAATTAAAAAAAAAATTATAGTAGCATTAGAGTCGATGATACATCAGATAATATCATAATTTCAAACTGGAAACATCTTTACTCTTGAAATAAAAAAAAAAATTATGATAGTAAATGAAGAAGCACTAAGAAGTATGTCTACTGCAAAAGAACTATGAATGCAAAAGTCTTCAAATATTTCTTAAATGATAACTGGAGGATCCACTGCCCCCTAGTAACACTATTTGCATAACATTTACAATTTCTCATGAAACTTCTGTATGAAGACAGAGATATCGCTCCTGATTGTCCATCCTCGGGAAGTCCAGATGCTACACGATAATCAACTCAAACAAAGTGGGAGAAATGGCGGATAAATCCTTCCGCTCAGAGACAGAGAGCTTGGCTACATGTCTTTCAAGAGAGGAACGTGCAAATCTCCTGCATCCAGTTCAAAGGACAGATCCATAACTTTGGATAGAGGATAATAGAATTTTTGTTTTTAATCGTTTTGAATTTATAGGATTCTTTTAGAAGAAGCAAAGTAAAATTCCATGCTTAATGATATTTTTAGATATCTTTGGTATAAGTAAATAATTTATCACTTTAATCTCGCACTATTATAAACATACAACTGCTTCTTGAACTAATGTGCCCAGCCTTTATTGGATCATAATATTGAGTAATATTTTGAAAAATGTTAAAAATCCTACCAAGAGAAGGAATTATTTGTACTTCTTATGGTGAAAAAATGCAAGCTCTAGAAAAGTAAATTTTAATGAATAACTGAAAAAGATGCCAATTTTTTTAAAATGGAGAGATGTGGTGACTTTCAGATTGTTTTGTATGTTTAGCGAGCATTATTCATTAATAGTAACATACAAAAATTTAAACATATCTAAATAGACCAAATGACAAGAATAGAAATGTATGCCTCTGCACATATTTAAAATCATTACTATGAAGTGTAATTATAATTGAACAGCTCATTATTTGTCTGGAGCTCTCGGCATAGAGTGCTGTCATTGAGATCCCATGGTCTGAACTGAATAAAGATATATGCAAGGTCAAGAAACACTTTTGAAAAATGCGATTGCTTTGCGAAGAAATAAATAATATTTGAAACGATTGACTTAGCAGACTATACGAAGTGTTATATAAAAACTGCTAAAATTGAAATGACTAGTAATAAAGTAAGTTTTATATAAGCGTGAACTTGATAAAACCATTTCATATCACAAAAATATAATACCATTAATTCAGTGCTATATCAAAGAGTGGGGTAGGTTAACAATACAGAATCTGTGGTTATTGTTTTAAGTGTAAAGCTCATTCTTTGTGTGTCGTTTCGTCCGGGTCTTGACATCACTGGGCCGGGTAGAACGAAGGAATAGAAACAAGCAATATTCATCAATATAGAGAAGAATTATTCTATGCGAGATTTAAATGTTTAGTGAAAAAAGCAATGAATTACACACGACATTGTGATTTCTATTTAAAGACTTTTATCTTGAACCAGAAAAAGACACATTCGGATTAACAGTCCAAAAAACCCCCAAAAAAACAAAAACAAATAACGACAAAAAAATTTTTTTTTAAATAATTATGTTACAAAACATAGGACTAATAATATGCAATAACCTGAGTTAAAGATGTTATTAATTCAACTGAAATAAATTATACCAAGATGCTGCTATTCCTGTTAGGAGTGCTTAGCAAGCCGAACCCTGAACGGGCTTATAGTAGAGATGTTATCAGACCTGTAAAAGCATGTAAGTACTAGAATTTTTTTTTTTGATTGCGCACAAATTTTGAGGTAAAATTGTAGAGTAATAGTTATAAACTAATCTTTCTCTACATTAAAGCTCTATGCAACTTAGATTAGAACTCCAGTCTCTCAATCTGCCTCAACTTGCCATGCTCAGATAAAAATGCATCTTTGAAAGAGAAGATCGGGCATGAGACTGAAGTCATCCCTAATATTTAATTCACTTCCCTTGAGTTTCTCCCGACACTTATGTGGAGACTGAAGAGGTAGCTCAGCCATGAGACTGCCAGATCAATATTGTCTTCATACTGTAGACCTACACATCCATCTGTTACTGACCACAGTGATAAACTTTGCAAGAAGCTGACGGCTCTACCGTGAGATGGTCATGTGCAGTGTCATCAGTGAGCATCGTGATGGAGTGTCGGTGCAGCTGTCCTTCAGGATCCTTGTCAAAGGCAACCAGAGAGTGCACAGTTATTGAAATTAGGATATGACACTGTGACAGAAGGTCAGGGTTGTTGCACGTGTGATTTTGTAGATTTTTTTTAAACCTTTGCATTGCTTGTATCTTTCTGTGTAATTCTGTTTTCAACGCCTTAAATTGAGAGAGAGAGAG
>BLXT01007004.1:311170-322829 GCA_019648995.1 Plakobranchus ocellatus | reverse complement strand
ACTACTACTACTACTACTACTACTACTACTACTACTACTACTAATACTACTACTACTACTACTACTACTACTACTGCTGCTGCCACTACAACCATTACCACCACCACCACCACCACCACCACCACTACTACTACTACTACTACTACTGCTGCTGCTGCTGCTGCTGCTGCTATTGCTACTGCTGCTGCTGCTGCTTCTGCCACTACTACTTATTTCTGTGGCACGCGATAAAAGCCATGAAATGTGTTAATTTTACCCCCAAAGGTTTAGGTAGACATATTTCAAAAGAGACTGGAGAACTCTGAGTACAAGCGAGACGTCTACCGTGCTCTGTTGTAACTAGAATCTTATTTCTTTTGTAGCTCCTCGTTTACTTACAGCTCCCATGCGTCGGTTGCAAAATAGTAAGCAAATCGTCTGATATTATGTGTATGTTCTTTGTTTGTCCTGACGAGTTCGCGCCTGCCACCGCGAACCTGCCTGTATATGATCAGCGCACATTCTTGTTCCCCTTAAAAGTCAATTTTCCTGTCCTTTCATTGGAGGAAAATTGCTCGTCATGTGACTTGTGCAAAAACAATCTATTTCCTTGTTTCATCGGCCATGTTGTCGAGATCAAGCAAGATGATGGAGGTGTATGTCTAGCCAGTAGCAGCGTAAACCGTTTTTTTCTTGTGTGTGTGTTATGCTTTTAAAACTCTTTTTAGAATTGACAAACGAACATGAGGAATCTAAGTTAAAACTAATATAAGAATGATTCTCAATATTAGTTGTGTGACTTTTTGCACTCCACATGTTTGGCTGTCGCTATTCGGACATCCCTTGAAAAAGAAACGTTTTTTCAGGTTTGTACAACTTAAATGCTCTTTGCTTATCTTTGTTGTAACTCTCAAAGAGACCCTACATTATCATGTCTAAAATTGTGTGCTCTGTTGTCTTGCTTTGCATCAAAGTATCAGTCAGTTATGTTTGCTTTTGTCAACCTTACATGAGGCATATAATGAAGAATGATAACCTACCTTCCCATCTACCAACCTATCTACCTATCTACATCCTAACTGCCTGTCTATCTATCTATCTATCTATCTATCTATCTATCTATCTATCTATCTATCTATCTATCTATCTATCTATCTATCTATCTAAAATATTTTTCTTACTTAAGCATTCATTATTATTATTATTATTATTATTATTATTATTATTATTATTATTATTATTATTATTATTATTATTATTATTATTAATATTATTATTATTATTATTATTATTATTATTCCTATTATAATTAGTTTTATCAAAAACTGCGAAAAGAGGAAATTTTAGAGAGCGACGGAAAACAGGAAGCATTAAGGGGAATACACGTCATACTCAATCCAATTTATTCTTCACCATGACGACATCCACTAAGGATCGAAAAAACGTTGTAGATGTCTTGAAAGACGAAATGAAAGGGAATGGATGTCCAAGTGAGAAAATATTTTATTTACAAGCTCCTTGTAAAGCAGATGAGTTTAACTCCATTTTATTAAATTAATATTATTCCTATTTGTGTATCTTTCTATCTATATATCTATTTATCTATCTATCTATCTATCTATCTATCTATCTATCTATCTATCTATCTATCTATCTATCTATCTATCAATCTATCTATCTATCTATCAATCTATCTATCTATCTATCTATCTATCTAAAATAACAGTTTCTCACCTAGGCATTCACTCCTCCCTTGGAGCACGCTGTTTTCGTTCTACTCGGACGTCGTCAAGGTGCAGACTGATATGCAGTATGAATAAAATTATTATTTTTATTATTATTATTATAATTATTATTATTATTATTATTATTATTATTATTATTATTATTATTATTATTATTGTTATTATTATTATTATTGTTGTTTTTGTTGTTCTTGTTGCTAATATTATTGTCATTATTGTAACAAATTTAAATCATCAACCACATCCTCATCGCAATCGCCTTTTTCTATTTTATCCTATGTATTGATTGCTTTATCAATTTATGTATTTGATTTTTTTTTCTTTACTTAAAGATTTTAGCTTCACCTTTGTTAGGTTTCCATTGATCTCATTCCTTTCGTCTGTTACATCATATTTTACGTAATTTTCTTAAATTAACTGAAGATAGGTCAAATAACTCCAACGCAGTCACCATAGTTCGAGCATTGGCGCAATCTTTTTCGATAAAAGGTGTCCAACCGGTGGGCCGTATGGACTGGGAATGTGGGATGTGCCCCCCTCGCGACACATTAGAGCGAAGGGTATAGTATTTGTTAATAATCTGACAAAATGTGCAAATAAAACGAATCCTAATATGCTTTAACTATTTCAAGAGAAACTGCAAAAGCTGAGAATACTAATACTC
The DNA here is from genome assembly GCA_019648995.1 of Plakobranchus ocellatus. Lineage (NCBI taxonomy): Eukaryota > Metazoa > Mollusca > Gastropoda > Plakobranchidae > Plakobranchus > Plakobranchus ocellatus. The sequence goes on along the minus strand of BLXT01007004.1, from coordinate 320,441 downwards.
TACATATATCACACCAATCAATCCGGTTTTATCAAAGAATAGGAAAGCACACAGAAAAAAACAGAGCTTTTGTAAAGTAAATAATTCAGCTTATCAAGGCAGACATAAAAAAGGAAGAAAAGACATTTTGAGATGTGTGATAAAAAGAAGATGCAGGGCAAACATATTTTTTTTTTTTTTTTTTTTTGCAAAACTCTTGGATCGGACGTAAGTCATGCAGCTTCAACACAGTTGCTACGTGATAACATCGGATGGTAGATGCACAAATAAAATCAGATACTCATGACCAAAGTGGCATTCCTAAAAATGAAATTAATACTGACATAGAATTACAACTATGGACACCAAAAAAGGGTAATGAAAACATATGTATGACCAGCCCTATTATATAGGTGAATTTTGGACAATTAACAAGGGAACAAACAGGTAACAGTAGGCAGTAGAGATGTAATTTGTCGAAATAAATACACATGAAACCCGCAAGAAGAAAATCCGAGTCAGTCCAAAGAGCAATCCAAGTAAGAATAATGGATTCTTGATTAAAACAAAAACATGGCTGCAACTTAAGTTGAAGTGATCTCCAACATCGCTTAATAAACTGATAAAACTCACAAATTAATCTTGTGGGAGGGTTAATAATTGGGTAATAATGTAAAGAAAAGAAAAAGAAAATCGAATAAGTCAAATATTGGCTGATAGTTAGATTAGATTTACAACATCAAGCCAAGCCACCGAAAAAAGCGACCTGTCACCGATGCAGTCCAACCGGAAATCTCAACACAAACTCGGTTGAGAGTTTGGATGCATAAAACACGCAAGAGTCTAGAACCAGAAACATTCACATAACAGTTTGGCTTTGGCCAGAAAAAAAGGGGCTAGAAACGCAATATTTACTTTGCCAATGCCTATGGAACGGTGTATAAAAAGTGCCAGCAGTTTCTAAGACAATTTGTCGCCTCAAGGATTTTGAACATTTAGCAATCATTCGAAAGATAAAAGGCAGCTGCAGTAGAAATAAACAGAGAATAGCTTTTAGTGAATGTCTTAACTCATGGACTGTAGTAATAGTAGAATTAAAAGTCTCATAACATTGGCTGAGAATCGGTTTGAATAGATGGACATGATCGACAATGTCTGTTCTAATGAGGGCACCTAATGAGGATAAACAGATTACAACATTCCTTTCCTAAAGGCATCCTACATTTATTTTAACAGACGTAAATAATTAAAGCCTGAAAGTGACATGGCATGACAATTTATGAATTCAGATATTTATAATTATAAATTTGGAGATCTCTATTGATGGAGTTTTTTCCTCATTATATATGTAACGAATGTAGCAAAATTGTGTTCAGCTAGAATTTATTACCGTAACAATGAAGGAAACCAATGTAAAGCAATTGGGTAATTTAAACGATGTGTATTCTAATGCATGGTTTTCAATTTATCCTTTTAATATTTTTCAGGTTTGTACATTCTGCTTAAGGACCAAGCTGATTCATAAAGAGAACTGAAAACAAATGGGGAATCTGATATCTAAAGAGCATCTTTTTGTTGCAGCTTGTGGAGAAGGAAACAGAAGCCGGGTTAGAAAATTGATGCGAGACAAATTCGATGTCAATATAAAGGGTTTTGTGGGCCTTACAGGTCTTCATCTGGCTTGTCAAAATGGCCACATTGGCATTGTGAAAGAGCTAATAGAAAATAAAGCAGAAATAAACATCAGAGATGACAATGATTCAACACCACTTATAATCGCTTGCTTTCAAGGCCATGAAAAAGTCGTCAAGATTCTACTAGAGAATAACGCTGATGTAAATGCAACAAACAAATACGGCGCCACAGCTCTCATGGGAGCCTGTTTGAATGGAAACTGTACCATTGTCAGTGATTTGTTGCAGCACCATGCTAAAATAGACGCCAAAGATAGGGATGAAGAAACTGCCTTTATACTGGCTTGCTATAAAGGCCATGAAAAAGTGGTCAAGATTTTATTGGAGAATGACGCTGATGTTAATAAAAAAAACAAGAACGGCATTACAGGCCTTCATATCGCCTGTCATAATAATTGCATTGATATTGTGAAACAGTTATTACAAAATAAAGCAGAAATAGACATCAGAGATGATGATGACCAAGCACCGCTTATAATTGCTTGCTCTCAAGGCCATGAAAAAGTGGTCAAGATTCTATTAGATAATAACGCAGATGTTAATGCAACAAACAAGAACGGCGCCACAGCTCTCATGGGAGCCTGTTTGAATGGAAACAGTATCATTGTCAGTGATTTGTTGCAGCGCCATGCTAAAATAGACGCCAAAGATAGGGATGAAGAAACAGCCCTTATACTGGCTTGCCATAAAGGCCATGAAAAAGTGATCAAGATTTTATTGGAGAATAACGTTGATGTTAATGCAACAAACAAGAACGGCATTACAGGCCTTCATATCGCGTGCCATAAAAATCACATTGATATTGTGAAACAGTTAGTACAAAATAAAGCAGAAATAGACATCAGGGATGAAGATGATCAAACACCTCTTATAATTGCTTGCTCTCAAGGCCATGAAAAAGTGGTCAAAATTCTTCTAGAAAATAACGCTAATGTTTATGCAACAAACAAGAACGGCGCCACAGCTCTCATGGGAGCCTGTTTGAATGGAAACAGTATCATTGTCAGTGCTTTGTTGCAGCACCATGCTCAGATAAACGCCAAAGATAAGGATGAACAAACAGCCCTTATGTTGGCGAGCCATAAAGGCCATGAAAAAGTGGTCAAAATTCTACTGGAGAATAACGCTAATGTTAATGCAACAAACAAGAACGGCGCCACAGCTCTCATGGCAGCCTGTTTAAATGAAAACAATGTCAGTGATTTATTGCAGCATCATGCTCAGATAGACTCTAAAGATGAGGATGAACAAAATACACCTTTGGCCGATTCTAATGAAAGCCATGAAAATTTAATCAACATTTTGTTAGGCTACAATGCTAATGTCAATTATAGTACCAAACAGGGTGTCAGAGCTCTTATGGCAGCCAGTCGGCAGGGAAATGATACCATTGTGAGTGATTTGTTGCAGTATTACGCACACATAGCTGCTAAAGAAAAGGATGACCAAACAGCACTTATGGCCGCTTGCTCTGTAGGCCATGAAAACGTAGTCAAGATTCTTTTAGAGTATGATGCCAATGTCAATATGGCTACCAGGGAAGGTGTTACAGCTCTTATGTTAGCATCTATCAATGGACATGATGTCGTTGTAAATGACTTGTTACAGTGTAACGTTCATATTGACGCCAAGAATGTTGCAGGTGATACAGCTTTGATGAGCGCATGCCAGGAAGGTCATGTGGATATTGTCAAAGTATTGCTTGACTCCAATGCCAGTGTGAATATTCAAAATCGACTAGGATTTACAGGCTTAATGCTGGCATCGTATTGTGGCCACACTGGTGTTGTCCGCCTTTTGCTTGATCACAAAGCTGATGTAAACATTAGAGGAAACACTGGTGAGACGGCTCTTGTTCTGGCATTAAACAATAAGCATTATGACATCGAAAAACTCCTTAGAGAACATTTCGCAGAGGAAGGAAACTACAGACGCAGCAACAGCAATATTGACTCGTCTACGTCAGATGACAATGACTTCAAGCTTCCTGTCAGTAGTTTTGCACAAGATCTGAAAGGTAGGGGTAAAGACATCGACAGATAGACAGACAGACAGACAGTGCTCGATAGAATCGAGACTGAGATGGCGATGTAGTGAGTGATATTATATATATATATATATATATATATATATATATAATATATATATATATAGAGAGAGAGAGAGAGAGAGAGAGAGATGAATGAAGAAGAGAGACGGATAGAGAGACGTAGGCTACGAGAGATGAAGAGACGGGAAAGATAGAGATAGAGATGGCGCTAGAAAGGAGACGGTAAGATTTATGTGTGTTTGGGGTAGTTAGGATAGTGAAAAAAAGATAATTGAAATTTCGACTTGACGGAAGAGTGAAGATAGTTCTCTCTGAAATTAGCATTTTATTTGATCTCTCGAATCCTTGAAAATGCAGTGATTTTGAGAGGTATACGTGGCTCTGCTTTAGCGAATTTATTCTAAAACTGCCCAATTTTCTGTCGCGGGTTAAATTTACAACTTACATGCGTGGGTTCCAAGAGGCATTCTTGAGGATTTTTCAATCTTAGAATTAAAATTACCCAGCTTTGTTTAATGTCGTTGTAGAACTTATTGGTTCTTAGAGTTTCGCGTGCGAAAATTTTTGTCAAGAAAAATCGTCTGCTGCTGTGGTGAACCGAACAGCCATGCACATATACACTAAACTAATAAGGTGCGTTTATATCAAATGCCATCTGCGTAAAATTCAATGTTAGTATGTAAATAAGATGCTAATTTAGCTCTTCATGGCTCTAGACCGAGCCGTATCAGAGATGTTGAGTGTGTGAATACGTGTGACACATAAGTTTAGTTTCAGCAGCCCGCACGGTGACTAGGTCAAGAGCGAATAATATGTAAACAATTAAAAGCTAATCGATCGCGTGAGTTTTTTAGACCGAGCCATTTCATTCTTTAAAGTTAGCAAGTTTTTCTACTTTATTTCAGCAACTGAATATATTAAACTCCCTTTAATATAAAAAAGAATTCAACCGTCTTCTACCGTATGATTGATCAATGAGCCGATCTTATATTGTGTACACACATCCTCTATCAGCGATGAAAGAGTGACTGATTTGTAGCATTTTCGCCTTAAAATCAAGGTGCAATACATCATCCCAACTCAACATGGTTTTCCTTTTAATTTTCAGCGCAAATTAAGCAGTTGCAAACCTTTTTTTATCACAAAGGAAAAAGTCAGAAAACTTGACATGACGACATTGATGTGCTCTCAGTATAATTGTTTGGACAAACTTTGATAAAGCCGGAAAAATCTTATTTCATACAATCAGTTACACTTTCACAAAACAGCCAGCTTCGTATTTAGATTTGTGGCAAGTGATATTTCTGAAAAAAAAACTACGGTTATAGAAACAATGTTGTCAGTAAACGCTTAGGTGGCAATATTGGCAGTTAACGGAAAAGGCGGCATCTCAATTTTAGGCTTTACCCACTTGAAGAATTTATTTTACCATTGTGGCAATTTTTTTGTTTTTTAGAAAAGGAAAAATATGCTTTATGGATGCCTTGAAAAATATGAAAAATCCCAAATTTTTAGTAAAGATACAATTTTCTCAATATCGAAGCGTTTTTCATTACGTTTCATGCTTTCGTTTCTCTCTCATTGAACTCAAACAAAACTGCTTCCTTCTACTTTTCATTAATGCAGGGCTTAATTGTACGTTCATGCCTTCTATTGGAAACGGAAGAAAATCTCGTATTTTGATTTTGTGAAGGTGAAATATTTATATATTTCTACAGAAACCTCAAAAGCGTTCTTTTCACTATCGTTACATAATTTTTGGTCACATAAAATTTGTCTCCTCTGATATTTATGAACCGATGTTCTTGAAATTTGGTACGGCTAGAACCAATAATGTTGTCTTTTAAAGTAAAGTTGTTTTTTTTTAATAACATTTCCATTTTGAGGGAAAATTTGACTTTTTCATTAGAAATACGGATAAAAGCTACTTTTAGCTTTAGAAAAATATATATAGCTCATATAAATAAAATTTCAAGATATAAAAAAATCAGTTCACTCTTAAATAGTATGGTGAAGGATATATCCTAAAAGTTTCGAATGATTTGAAAATCAGATCATCAATTCATTAAAATCCAAGACGGCGTCCGTTACCATGACAGCCATAAGTTTCGTAATTTTCAATTTTGTCCACTCAACTGGTCACGGCCAATTCTTAGATAAGAGTTAAAAAATCATCTCAAATGTAAAAAAAAATCATGCGCAGACGTTCACCAAGACTACCAGCTTTTTTTTTTTTTTACTTCAAATCGTCAAAGTGACAATCGTGGAAGTTAAAAAGTTACTGTAACAAATATAACAGTCCAACGGAAAGCTTGACAATGGTGGCAATTAGTTTTTTTTATTCCAAACGGTGACAATGGTGCTGTTAAACAGCTTGATATAATTAGCATTTGAACGGTGAATATGGTCACAATTGTATACATTAAACCATGAGGTGTTTTCAGCTGTTATTAGTGCTTACTAACCCCCGAAAACTATTGAGGAGCTTATGAGAAGGCGCATTTTTTATATGACCTGAAAAATGAGATCTGAGATATTTTCCAGATGCAAAGCTGTTAAAAAAAAAAAGCAATGCCAAGAACAAAAATATATTGGGAAAGACGGTGAATACTAATAGATTTATTATAAATATAAAAGCCTGTCCTTAACATCAGAAACTGTTTTTTAGTAGTCTCATTCATTGATATTTCGACTTTTGTCTATTTCGATATTCTAATAAATGTATTCTTTCGATAAAACTGCAAATGATTCTTGATCAACGTTATGTAGTATTTCTTATTTGGTGTGGTAATTTTTGTACATTTATATATCTGTTTGTTCTTCTGTTTTAGGGGCTACCAGAAGTTTCGCTGGTGATTCAACTGAGAGCGGTTTTACGTCAATAATGAGGTTTGTGAATTTCCTTTTTAAAATTCTGCTTTTAGTAAAGACGGAGTATGTTGTGTGTCTGCACTCACGAGGCGCGAATGTAAAATGGCACGCACGATTCCCCTCACTCAATTCCTCACGCATAAACCCACATACAATTATGTTGGGGTTTTTTTTTACATCGAAAGAGTGAACTTAAGAATTTTGTCCTCTTGATATTCAATCAAGAAAAAGTCATAGAATACTACTTAAAGTTAAATCAGACACTTAGTCTGATATTTACGTGTAAATTTTTTGCTCTTCGCGTGATTCTTGTAAGTTCATGGTAACTTTTATGACTTTAAACTCTGAAACGAGCGTCAGTGGTAACATGGTAAACTAATCATCCCTAAAGTCTGAGAACGTTAATCCCTCTCTTATAAGTGACACACCAGAAAGCGAACGAAAGCATTTGGTCGGATTCACTACTCAATAAACAGTCGATTATGCTGTGCACAAAGCATAGAGATATGTTTATTCGAACTGACCGCTACATATAATACAGAGCGAAACGGAAAGATTCGTTATCTGTTGTATAATAAAAATGTTGACACTGATTTTATAGACTGAATTTGAATCAAAGAAAACTTTGCTACGCAATATTTTTTTGAGGCTCACAGTGATTTTCAGTTTGCGTGCTCGATTACTTCTTAAGTAGAAATAGAGGCACTTTTTCTTTTCTCTTTTTCAAGTGCCCAATAAATGGTCTGCTTCTATAGATGAGCGACGCCTCTTTTTACCACAGTTTTTCATATGGATCTGCTGTCCGAGAGAAGGTCCAGTTACTGTATGTGATGTCATATTTAATCAGATCACGCTTGCAGATATCCTTGTATGTCAGCTTTGGGTCTCCTCTTTTCATGTTTCCAAATACACTAATTGTTTTGATAGGCAGTGATCTATGCGGTGGATATGTGCAAGCCATCGTAGTCATCGCTTGCAGAGGATGGAAGAATTTTACACGATCCCTGTTTATTGGAGAATTTTAGTGATGGTTTTTTGTCTTGCCACTGAATGCCAAGAGTCTTCCTTAGGCATCTCAAGTGAAAGGTGCTGAGTCGTTTCTCCTGCTTTAAATAGGAATTGTAGGTTGCTGAGCCATAGGGAAGTATGCTGAGGATGCAAGCGTTGCTTGTTTGCCATTGTTGCTCTATGCTCGCAGATGATTGTGGCGAAGGCTGTGGCTGCCTTTCTTATTATTTTGCTCTGTTCATCAGGCGACAGGGGTGAAGTGACAGTAAATTCCGAGCAACAGAACTTTTTTATCTAGCTCTAGTGGATTGTTGGGCAGGATGGTGGATGCAGAAAGGACATTTTTTGATAGAATAGAACTACTAGAACTACTGTTTTCTTCCTGCCGCCGACGAGATAAAAGTTTGTGATAGCTGCTAACAAATGGTTATCTTATTTTGCAATGTTTATTCATCACGCAATACGAGAGCTATATCGTCAGTGAAGAGCAGGTCTCTGATTTGTGATGTTTTTTTTTTGTCGTTGCCTTAAGTCGTGAGATACTGAAAAGAGATCCATATGTTCTCCACTTCAGGTTAGCATTTTCTGGAGATCTTTGAGGGAATTTCCAAAGAGTAATGCTAAATATTGCTGCATCAAATAAAAGAAGGAACAATGTTAATGGAAAAGAAAGATATGTTAAAAAAGATGGTCAGAGAATGTTGAAGATCTTTTCAAAGACGATGCGTGCGAAATGACCTGAACTTAAGAAAAGTCTAGAAAGTCCAACATCCTCAAGGAAGAGGTAGAGGCAACAATGAAGGAAAGGAAAATGGGAAAGCCATATAAACAGATGACATACTAATGTAAAGAATTACAGCATTAGATAACCTAGGAATAGAATTTCCAACATAACTCCTTAATGCCATATACGATAGCAATTATATTCCACAAAATTTGTAAACCTGTTTTTATAGTACTCCTAAAACACCAGGAGCAACAGAATGTGAACTTCATAGAACAATCAGTTTAATGAGCCATTTTACAAAAATTCTGTAACGTGTTTTGGTGCATAAATGCGCAAGTGTCTAAAACCACAAATATCCGCAAAACAGTATGGCATTATGCCTTATAAATGAAATAAAAACGCAATGCCAATACTATGAAAAGGTGTATGACAGTGCAAGAATATCTCCATCTCTGCTTCAGTGATTTTGCCAAGGCCTTTGAAAAGTAAAGAGTGTAGTAGAGCTGTTTCACATGCTAGAACAATTAGTCGAGGACAAATATCTGAGAGTAATTAAGAAACTCACACTAGGATCAAACATCATCTCTAAGAACTGAAAGAGAATATAATGATTTCAAATCCATCAAAAGAGGTATGAGTCAGTAATGTGCATTGGCCTCAGTTGTTTTTTTTTTTTTTTATCCTATATAGTGAAAAAGTCTTAAAGTGTTTTGACGATATTTCAGGCTAAAGATATATGAAGAAAATATTAATAATCTCAGATATGCAGATGATGCATTTCTTGGTATATTTAAACTATTTGTGGCACTTTATAATATTTAGCCGAGCTCACTATCACAAGAATTGAATATTCTATTTTATTTCTTCTGTATCACTTTTTTCTTTTACATCCTCAGTATTTCATCTGATTCGTTGCAAAATATTAATCAATCGCTGCAGCCT
>BLXT01007004.1:229686-248781 GCA_019648995.1 Plakobranchus ocellatus | reverse complement strand
GTTGTCGTGAACAATGTTAATGATCAAGATCTAATGAGGAAATTAAAAGAAAAAGAAGGAAGGAAATTACATTGGGAACTGTGGTTTAAATGTCAAAGCTCATACTCTCAGTAATTTGGAGTGTTTTCATTTCTTTAAGCTGTGCAATTCCATGACCTCAAGCTAAATTCTTAACAGATGATTTTAAAAATGCATTAGATTAATCTTTTATATATCTATCTACTCTGATGGTTTCAGTTCCAGCTCAACAGAAGAGCACATCAATTCAATGTTAACCAATTATTTCAAGCACATTTTTCTAATCTGTGCTAAAAATAGAAAGGTTTTGCCGAGGTGAAACAATATTTTGAGAAATAATCCCATGAGCAAGATGACAGCAAAATATAGAACTGCTGCACTCACATTTTCTACTGCTTTTTAAACCAGATCATTTTCAGTTTGAATACCATGGCATTATTGATTGAGGTTTTGCACGTACCTGCTTTCAAATTTGAGAAATATAAAAAATGTATGGTAACCCAATGATTTGAACTGATTGTATCAAAAAAGTAACACGCTAAAAATATATATCTAAGCATATGAAGCTGAAATTAAAATAAATCGCCATCATCAGGAGCATCCAGATCTGTGTACTGTACTAAAGAGCGAGGATCTGAGCGCCGGTATGGCCGTGACGGGGGTCCACCATAACCTCCACCTCTGCGAAAATTATCTGGCGGACGACTATCTCGCACTGGGAATGGGCCGGGGTAGCCTGCATGGAAAAAAAATGCAAGTGAAACAAACTTTTAAACTGATCAGTCCGTGATTGGTGGTTCGCTATTTTCATAAAAAAAAAATTTTTTAAGTGAAACTACTTTAGGGTGTAGGCCTACCTATTGGCAATAACTTGTTTGAAGATGTGCACTTTATAAGTTTTTTTTTCAATCCCCATTTTATATCATCCCTGTTAAGTAGACCAAAACAAATAGATATTTTGATTTGAGACAGCTTTGCATCACCCTAAAAACCAATACTTTTAATTTAAACATTTATATCTAAGTTTGCAAAAAAAAAAATAAACAAGTTACTGTAATACTTCAGATTATACATACTGTATGTGTGCTGAATTAGAAACTTCTCTAAAGGATAGAGAGTACCTAAAAATGTACATATATTAATTATTCAACCTATAAACTTCAGTATTTCACTTACCACCATTGCCGGCAGGGGGTCCATATGGCGATGGTCGGCCACCGTAACCTGGGGGCATGCCTGGGTGAGATGGGTAAGGGCTGCCATATGCATCCCCTCTCTGGTTCATATGAGGAGGGCCTGCCTGTGGAGGAGGGGGGTTGGGGGCAGGGGGTGGGGGCTTTGGTGGTCGACTGCTGGGATGCTCTGGGAGACTTGGTCGCTTAGGATCCAGAAGGTAGTTGTTAAAGAATTTCACCTGGTAAAACAAAAATGTAACAATGTATCTCATTAACAGTACAACCATTTTCTTTTGAAATATCTAAAGTAAAAGAACACAGAATGGTGTCAACCTGACAGACCCATTTACAGGGATCATAACGACAGTAATCAAGAGTTTTTAGTGTATCATTCATAACAAAGTATAACATCTTAACATGAAAAGACAGGTGTTAGCAGAAGAGATTTATAACATAAAATGGCAGTGAAAAATCTTTTTTACAGCAAGAGAGAAAAAAGGACGGATGGGAGATAGAAAATTAAGTGACGAGAAGGAACTATGGTGGTGAATATTTAAGGCACAAATAGGAAGAGTGAGAGAAAGGTAGAGAGGAAAACTGGGTGAGAAGAAATGCAATTAACAGATGGAAAAAAAAAGGAAGGACAGAAGTAATAAGAGACAGAAATAGATTATAAAGAAAAAAGGTTGTGATCTTTGATGTAGCACTGACATAATGGTTCTATGTGACCAAAACTCTCACCAGTTTTCCACTTTATTTTTAACATATTTGGGAGATTTATAAGCAAAAGTTTGAGATAAAGCTGAAGGTTTTACCTGAGTTATAAGAATGCAAAACAAAAATTAGGGAAAGATGCAAGAACTTCCAATATGGCAGGTACCTTGTAAATAAGTTTATTGAGAGGAAAATCAGAGAACCGAGCATGCATATACAGTGCACATTTTTTCAGAGAATATGAAGACATTTGTTTACACTTTTTCTATAAACTAGAGCATTTCTGCCTAACTGATTATCAATTGACATCTTTACCTATTTGAAAGAAAAGGCTAGAGTATCACTGCCCAACTGCTATCAATAGACATCTTAAAATATCTGAGAGGAGATTTTGGAACATCAATTTGACAGAGCAGATTGAATCAGAGAACTCACCTCTTTTTTGACCTCCTCTATCTTCTCCTGATGCTTGTTGAAGATGTGCTTACGCACAAAGTCAGGACCTTTGAACTTTTTCATGGACAATGGACACAGCCACTTATCCTTTGACTGTTCTTGCGTATTGGCCTGGACGAATTTCTCTACCTCTGTGATCAGCCGTCAAGGAGCCAAACTTTACAGCAAAAAAAACAACTGCAGGGAAAGTCATGCACAGATAAATTCAGTTGTTTTTTTTTAAATTTTGCTTCAAGATATTCTGGGTTTCTATGTCTAATTCCTTTTCTGCTGTTTGCTTCTGACTGCAAAGGAAAAAATTTTTTTTTGGGGGGGGGGGGGGGGGGGGNNNAAAAGGAGGGAATCTTCAAAAAATACACATAAATAAAATTTTTTTTTTTCTTAAAAAAAAGGTTAAGAGGGAGAGAAAAAACATAAAAATGCATTTACATTTATAGAAAAAAAGTCTAGCAAGATTTAAATGGGTAACCTTGAGTAGCGAATACATTGATCTTTCTATGCAAACAGCAAGGATTAATTTTGTATCATATGGAAGAAACATAATTTCACTTCATCATCATGCCATCGAAAATCCATCTGATCTTGTTTTGATAAAAAGCTCATTTTGTTGGATGTATCTCACTAGTAAAGTTTACTAAAATGTTAACAATCAAACACATCAAATGTATGTGTGGAACTAACTATTGATTCATTCTGCACGTGCATTTCTAACTTATGTGAGCAAGGATATACATCAGGGTCCTTCTTGCCCAACTGTGTGGCTTCAGTGTCTGAGATTTGCTGTGTAGAGTCCCACAAAGGCTTCACTTTTTTCTCAAAGTTGGCGATCCACTCGTTCACTGTTAGGGTCAAAATAGACAATTGAAAGCTTTCATGAGGGAATAACAAATAAAACTCCAATATCGGGTATCATTGTCCCCATCTTATACCTAATGGGTCAGAAATAAAATATTTTAAAAGCAAGAATTTCAATGACTATCTAAGCATACTGCAAAACCCAATTGAAAAGCAATACTGTCCATAGAGCCATCACTAACAATACAGCCTTTCACTTGGGCTACAGCAGTATATAACCTGGTCATGTATATTCTATTCATTTTTCCCTATTTTCAATTGCAAAAGTCAAAAGTTTTTACCTTAACTTGTAGCTCTTTTGAAAGGGTTATAAGACAAGATACATCAAATTGTAAAGCTGACTAAATAAATAGATATACACCATAATAAAAGCACAATTAAAAGTGACACATCAAAATCTTTTGCTTCCCTTTCTTAATTTTCTTTATGTGCAAGAGAAATCGTCAAACATTAATTATTGTATAGCAAAGCATCAACATGGACATCTTTTCATAATATTTCACATTGGAACTCAGCTGTGTAGCCAGACAAGGATCACTGTAGAGCCTATCATAAAATTAGCCACTAGAATTGACATTTATCCAGAAAAATTATTTTATAGTAAATTTATACAAACATTGTACATTGTACAGTATTCTATCGTATTAAAAAAAATTAAACTTTTTTCTTATATCTCAAGAATCAAAATCCCATTCAATAAAAGAATACCATGACAAGGATGGAAGCCCTGAGAAAAGAGGTGTCAGGCCTTACCATCGTTCTGAGTAACTTTTGATGATGCCCCTGGGGCGTTTCCTCGAGCATGCATAATGCCACAGCGGTGAGGCATCTCGTCCTCATTAGGGTACTCGTTGGTGTTGTAGTAATCCACTGAGTGAACCAGACGCAGATACAAGATCATGCGATCCAGGGCCTGAAGAGAGGAGATTGTCAGAGCAAGAATAAATATCTTAATTATCTATATCTTCTGGCCCCTCTTATTATTCTTACTTTCACTGTTGGCATTTACAGAAAACAAAAAAACAAAAAAACTGGTGTTTCTTTTGATATTTATCACCTTTTTTTTTTTGAGGGAGTGGGAGGTGTCAAAATATGGAAAAATTTGAGCTTTGTTCAAATTAGCCTTCACAGTCATTTGTTGTAACATTGAAAAATAAATTATGAGCCTGTCAAAAACACAGTAAAAAGTTTTTCTAAATTAAATTGTGATTTTTCTTCAAGAATACCATACAATAAAATACCAAACCCACCTGCGCCAACGACACATCCTTTTCAACGGTAATTTCTGGATTGGCATCTTTTTTATCTTCTCCACTTTCACCTGGAATTCACAGCACACATTACAGGATAAAGTGGTAACAATAAGTGGTGCAGCACCAAAATTCTTCACTTAAATATTTTAAACCTTTACATATACAATTTTCTTCTAAATTAAATTATGCAGAATTTTACCACATCATGGAAACTTCTTTTGTTTCTATTATTCAAATGTCTTTTTCTAAGTTGATTGCTACTGCTTGTTTGAGAAAAATCTGCATAAAATCATACAATCATACACAATCATTCACCACGTCTTTATTTTGACCTTTCATTTATAATTATTTTCCCTCCGACAACAGCCATGGCATTGGTGATGCAATGACTAGCAATACGATCCTGAGGACATGAGGAGCTTCTGTCAAAGTTTGAAACCACCAACAAAAACAAGAAAAGCCAAATACTGTCATATGGTGATTGGGCTATAAAAAACAAAGAATTTATTTGCTACAATAACACAGTGGACTACTGATAAGTCAATATCAGAGCTGACACCCTAGAAAAACCAAAAGCTGAAATCTCAAGAGCCACAACGTGTAATCTGGGAGCCAAAATTGTAATCCATATCTTTTATTACATCATTTGTGCTTCTTTCAGTGTATGCGCATCAAATAATAGTCTACAATTTTGAAGCAAACTGCACAATATTTAAAAATAAATAAATAAAAGGTAACAATGTAAGACTCCCCAGCATAAATATCGAAGAGACTTAGTAGGGAGATGTTACATTAAACAGGAACAAAACCACGATTTTAATACTAATCCGAATTTTGTTTATGGAATAAAGACAATGAATGTTGCCAAATAAGTTTTAGAAATGATTAAAATTAAAAACCGTAAAAGGACTTTGAAAAAAAAATTATTGGGCCTTTATTCATTTTTATATTGAAGCACAACTTAACTCGGCTCACTAGATCTTCACTAGATTCTAGACTGTTGAGCCGACAAGATGATGGTCATTTATGAGTAAAGTCCTCAAAATAAAATTTCCCTACTGTAAAGAATTATTTTGAAATGAAGATGTCCGTGAAATCAAATATTATATCCATTTTTTTTTTGTTCATGGGCATTTTTAATTTATTACGTGACTGAAAATATATTTCAAAACTTTAAAATAATCTCTAAGAAATAAAGATTTGTTCAAACTACCTTTACTAAGACCTGCATGTTCTGTGAATGAAAAAATGCTCCTCGGGTGGCTGCAAGACCTTAGGTCCGCACCATCATTGGATCTTGGCTCTTATTTCATCTATTACTATTAGCAGGTCTCTTGATTTTTGTTTCTTTTAGTCCTGATTGGTGTTATTTGTCTAAATGCATTTCTCATAATTGAGATTCTTGGCCAATGCATAACTGTTAGACCAACTGGTATAGGATTAAATCTATATTTAGATCTATTCTAAGTACGGTTATATTGTAGTATAGAGTTTTTACAATTCATTAGATGTATTTGGCCAAAGTAGATTTAACTTCAGATCAGAGTCTAAAATATTAAGAACGTAAATTTGTCAGAGATTTTAATCTCATGAATTCCATAAAACTTAGACATTGTTGCTGGTATGCTGTTTCCTTAGAAAAAGAGCAAAAATTCCAGTCCATTGTCAGTGATAACAAGATAAACTTATTATTCCTTTCTTTATAAAGGAATGGGTCTTTTTGAAGAACAATAGCAACAGTATTATTGCAAGTGGCCTAATTATTACTATTGAAATCATAATTGGTATAGTGGATTACCAAAAATGATACATTTCATGTGCCAAGCAGGGAGACAGCTAGGAGAAAAGAAAGTAGACACTGAATGCAGTGGTCCAAAGTGGACAATTCTTCAAAACTACAGTATTGAAAATCTAATAAAATAAAATTTAATTTTAGACCGATAGTATTGTATTGATAAAGAGTTGTGACAAGCAGAAGCATATTCCTAAAAAAAAACAAACCACTTACATTTGCGGTACAAAAACGGAAATAGAAAAAAGCAAAAATGAAAGTTCAGGGCAAATGAAATTGAAATAAAGTCTAAATTCATCTTGCGCAAAGTAAGAAAAATCATAATCTTGACCTGAAATTGGTCTCAAAAACGTAATGCATAATTTTGGTTTGAAAAACATAATTTAATACGCTTTTTAGTAATGTGCTTAGAGAATTAAAAACCACATTGATTCATCCATACATTGTGCTTCCCAAAAAAGC
Organism: Plakobranchus ocellatus; assembly: GCA_019648995.1. Lineage (NCBI taxonomy): Eukaryota > Metazoa > Mollusca > Gastropoda > Plakobranchidae > Plakobranchus > Plakobranchus ocellatus. The sequence continues at coordinate 242,056 of BLXT01007004.1, read as the reverse complement.
AACAGTAGCTCAAAATATTCCAGAAGTGTGGGATCTACATAAAAGATAATGCACTTATATAGAGCTTTGACCAAAGGCAATTTTACTGCATTTTGTTGCAGCGACAAAACTTTTGGTCATTTTTCATTATTTCTTTCTTGGTTTTAATGTTGACCCCTTTTGTTGGGGTTTTTGTTTGCTGTTGTAGCAAGAATAAAAAACTGTTATCAACAAATTGTGTCTCACCCAGTGACTGAACTTACCCATCAGCTCATCCTCCTCAAAACTGCCTTCATCCACAAGGTAGTCCGTTATATTCTTCAACACTGGGTTCTTCGATACAAAGCCAAACTCAGGCTAATAGGAAGAAAAAACAGATATTTCTATAAATCGAATGTCAATTACTCAACATACCCCAATTTTATTGAAGGGGTTATTCAAAGGAGAAAATATTAACAATAAGGAATGGGACTGAAGATAAGAGCAATAAGGACCTGAATTGAACACAATCTGGAGCATGAAATTGATAAATTAAATAACGTTAGGTCAAAATAAGAGGAAAAAAATCTTTTCATTTCCTTAATCATGTCTCTAGGGTTGAAATAAAAGTTAGCTTTTCATAGAGCTTTAAACACAGGCAAGGTTCTATACCGCCAATCACATTGATGAATTCTTAAAAAAAAAAAAAAAAAAAAAGGGGAAAGAACGTAACAGCAACACCAAAGCCATTAATCAATGTCAAAGTAGGTAGAAAAATTTTTTTCTTTACATCCTATCAATTTCCATGTATCTGAGATATGCCGTGATTAGTTGAGTTTTCGGAAGACAAACAGTGTAGCTGAAGCAATACTAGCTGCTGCTATGCCTGTTTGCATGATAGGGAAAGACATGACTTTTGGTTTCAAGATTTTTCTTCTCATGTTTAAGACACTATCAAACACAAAGTATTCCAAATTCTATTCAAATTAAAGTCACACTGAAGTTGACATAGTCTGTAACTTCTTTCCATGAAGTTTCAAGAGACACAAAATTTGAATACAGCTTTCTGAATCTGTCTCAAAATATGCCTGATTACACTTTTTAAACATGCAGTTCAAATTTTAAACTTGTTAAATGAGCAATTTAAAATTTCAAAATTGAATTTAAATTTTTTAAAAAAGCATTCTTTTTTTCAAAACTGAGAATAGCAACATCTGACTCAAGATTGGTCTTGAGATATATGTTTATATTTGACACATTAAAATCTAGAAAAATCGAAGCAAACTTGAGAAGAAAATTCTTCTATTCTGAGGTGCTGGCATACTTGTTTCCCCTACCTGTTTCTCGTCATCTCTCTTCTCCTGACCATCATGAGCTTCTTCATCCTCCCACAGATTGTGTTTCTGGTCCAAAACTTGAATCAGCTTGGCTGCCATCTTGATGTCATTACGCATTACTGGCTTATGCACTGTGATACCCTCAACCTCACGGATGCGCAGTTTCAACTCTCGGTTCAATGTGGCACCCAATTCAGAATCCCGCAACTGGTTTGCGGACAAAATAAAAACACACAGTAAGCTTTTTTTTTTTTAAATTTAAATGTCATATAATACAGGATGGGCCTATCGCTATAAATGTACTTTATACATAGCCACAAGGATGAAATGAATTCAGCTTAGCTTTTACTTGTTGCAATAATAGAGAAAACAACCAGAGATCAAGATTAGATATTACAAAAATTTTGTAAAGTGGTTAACAAAACAGCTCTATTTCTAGTATCAATTCACAAAAAAAAGGTGCTGGTTCATCATTGAGATGAAGACTGAGTGTAAATTGTAGAGCAGTCCTATCAAATTATGTCAAACAGATCCTAATGATTCTTCATTTCAAGGTTAGTTAACTTCAGGACTTCCCTAAAATACAATATCTCCTGAATAAATCATGAACAACATAATGTGATGTTATGGGACCTGTCTGCTGTACATATGATCTCAGGCTTTTTAGCCTCAAGCCAGACTAGACGGGGCAGAAACAATTGCTCAAAACTCATCTTCATTTCAAACAAATGTGTGCCTACCCTGTAAACTGCAATGTTTTTAAGATCGGTCCAAATAAGGGACCGTTTGCATTTTAAACATCTTGTATCATCGATATAATCTAAAATTACATTGTTTGAGTTTTGTAAACAAGAAAACTGGATACAGATAGTTTGATTCCATTGCCAACCCCAAACTATGCATCACAAGAATATTCACCTCCACTCACAGGAATTTAAAATGTCACACAGGAATAGGCCAACTCCTTTAAATGGGCAAAAACAGACTGGACTTCCATTCATCGTAATTTTTCTAATCAAACAGACAAGCTCATAACAGTGCAGTGCAGGACAGTACAGGATAGTACAAACCATTGCCATGAAATAAAAGTAGGTGATTAATGAACCTTCGACCCTCAAAACTGAAAAAAAAAAAAAACCCTACTCGATACCAATAGCTCGTTAACATCACAAAGTCTAAAAATTGGTATGCCCTGAGGATTGGATGCTGAGGTGCAACTCAAAATCTATATAGCTAATTTTCAGTCTTACAATAAATAGCTACATGTGAAAAACTATGTGAGACAAATCTACAAAAGTGTGATTCCCAGTTGAATCTATAATCATAATTCAGTGTACTGTGTAGGCCTTGATTAAACATATATAAAACTTCAAGCCAGATTGTGGAGGGATATAAATTCATTACAAATATGAGCTGAGATTCGATTAAAAAAAAAGATTGACAACTATATTAGATGACAAAAGCCTGAACTTCCAGAAATAGGGATTTATACAAAAAATTAAAGGCCAAAAGCCTTATTCTTTTTAGAGAAGTTCTTTCTCATATTGTGATCTATTTTGAAAGTGGTCAATGATGTGTTACCATACTTAAACTCTATCTTCCCTTTTTTTTCAAGTTTTATGAAAGAAAATGTATCTTCTATTATCTAGTCCACAAGGTTACTTTTCCTTAGATTCAAAAAGAAACAAACCTTGGCAACAATCTCCTAAAGGTCTAGAGACTAGAGCTAAATTGATGCAGGTGAAGATTGAATTATGCCTTGAAATAAAATCAATATTATGAAGCAATACCAATATTTCTTTCCTTTTTTTTTTTTTAAATTGAACAAAAAACATCAAACTGTTTTACAATTTATGCTTGAAAAGGAGATAGTCCTATGGAGATAGGAGTAAATATAAAGTGATAGAGAAAGTCCTAAATGATTACAAACTGAAAGCCAACCGCCAACCCCCCACCCCTCAAAAAAAAAAAAAGACACACACACTCGCACAAATCCCCTGCCGTTCTGAATACCAGAAAGTTAGAAAATCTTCACTGAGAACCCTGACACTTTTGTGTCAAGTTTGCATGCTTTTGTAAGATCAGTAGTCAACCAAGAATGAAAATAAAGAAAAAATCCCTTGGATGCAAATTGATGGCTTCTGGATTCCTTCCAACAGATTGTTGCAGGCATAAAAAAAAAAAAAACACACTCTAAATCTGAAGTGTGGATCACTTCTTTCAAGTTACTTCATTGTTTGCAAGTGAACGCTACATACAAGTGAAGTTCCAATGCCTCATAGAGTCAGGTTCTTGACAGCAGGAACAGTATTGCGATGAGATATCAATAAAGTCAGGATCACAGTTTCCACTCACAGGATGTTAAATAAAATTATAAAATGCAAAATCAGACAATATAATAATGCCACAAAGAGTGAATCTTTTGGCCGACAAATAGCCCCTGCTGGTACCCAAAAATTGGGACATAAGAAAAAGAGGGTGCACAATTTTAAAAAGGCCCCATGAAATCATATGAGAACGGATCCGAATGAAACTTGGCAACCAATCAGACAAGATGTTAGACTAATAATATTCAAGCGTACCAGTGAATACGATGTGTGTGACCCAAACAGTTAATTTATTGAAAATTTAGTGTGGCATATTTCAAAAGTTCTGAAGAGTTGTGATTTGTCCTCCTTACAAGTAAATCATCAACATTTTTTTTTCTTTTTTCTCCCAAAATTTCAAACCCATTATATAAGTGCTTTTTGTTTGATGATTGAGAGGAGCATCTTATTTCTAAAAATTTGAGATCACCATTTGCCATAGGGTTGCTCGGGCGAGGCCGTGACCTGAAACAATGACTGGAGAGGTCTTGTCCATAGCGATTTTATTTTGGGAGAGAAAGGATAGATCTAATTGTGTTTTATTAGCCATTTGTGAAATAAAATTGTGTGTTTCTAAAAAAGCTTTTAAGTTTAGTTTGCTTTTACTCATTATCTGAGTGATCTAAACAAGGAAGATTGACTTGAAATCATAAATTACAGATCTTGTTGCTTGAAAAAAATTATGCGGCCACCCTGTTCTCCCTTACATAATATAGCCTTTGAACTCGCCTGTTGTTTTTAACTGTCGATAGCTGCCCTACCTATGATGCTATCGTTGCGATAGGCAATATGTTTGACGTTATTATTAAAGGATGTTGAGTGACGTTCTATAGCATTCCATGTAGACTAACTCCTAAAAATATTGCATGTGAATAAGATTTATGAAGCTCAATTTAATTTTTATGCATAACGCTAAAAACACTTAGAAGCCTAAATACTGATTCTTTTCTGTCTTTATATAGTAAATGATGCTATTTAGTGTCTGTGCAGTAAATTTATTTAAAAAAATAAACTTTGATATTGGTGGATAACCATTTATTAATAATTTATTAATACAAAGACACATTCCTCCCAATCTCTGCTTTTATTTATCTTTTTTTTTTGCAGCAGACATTATATATGGCATATTATTAAAGGAAGTTGAGTGACATCCTTTAGTATTTGATTTAGAAGAAGAACGAAAAATATTACATTTGAAAAGAAATTTGCTGACGCTAGATCAAATTTTTCACGCATTATACAAATGCATCTTTTAAGCCTATTGTTTGATTCCTTTCTGTCTTTCCAGGGTGCATGATGCTGTATAGTGTGTGTAGAGTACATTTCTTAATAAATTTTGAAGTTTGTGGATAAGTATATTTTATTAATGATTTATTCATAAAGCCTTCCTCCCTATCCTTGTTTTTTTTTTTCATGAGGTTCATCAAATACTGAACTACTTCATTACTGCAAGGATGGAAAAAGACCATGCCAAAAAAATAGAAAAATACAGTCTTCAAACTGCATTGACAAACGGAATTGTCATACAATTCTAATTTCTATAAAGGCAAACTGCCAGTAATCACTCCAGCTACCTGGTTTTTTAAATGATGAAAAGGTCCCACTCAAAACATGGGATATGAACTGCTCACAGGAGGGTAGTTTTGGTTTGTTGCAAAAGACATCCTCAAGCAAATTTTTCTTTTTTGTTCATTAATGGAAAAAAGATGGTATCAATAACTTTTTGCTTTCTTATAACTAAAGAAATATTTTAACACAACATTTTTTACATTACTGCCCTTTTGTTTATCATTTCCGCTTCTTTTTTTTTTTTGTTAGTTGAAAGTGGGGGGCCAAGGGACTTTGCATTGGAATAACAAATGGAATTGACAAGATTAATAAAGAAAATTAACAAAACTTAAATTAAAGACAGACTCTGCAACAAAAAAGCAATGTGCTCATCAAAATTCACTTGCAATCTCTTGTTCAATAACCTATACTCGAAACTCTCTTAGAATTTACAAAAGTTACCAAATTTGTTGTAAACATAAAACTGAAGCTTACAAAACTATTCAACATAGGAAAAAATTAATGCCAGAAAAGGATTCTGCAATGAAAATTACATAAGATTGCCGTGTTTCACACATATACTCTTAAAAGAGAGAGAATACAAATTCTCTCCCAAAAATCACAAAAATACGAACCATATTTTGGACGTTTTTTTTACTTTTTTAAGTTTATCCAGAAATAAAGTTCCTTTTCAAATCACAACTTCTCTATTTCTTGATGGATTTCGAAAATTCACAAAGCTTCTTGCTCAGCTTAGATAGAGCTAACAAACATACCCAGTTATGAAAACTTTAAGAAAAAAAAAATTTGTGACATCATTGTTAGACAACAGCTTTATAGAGATAAAAGATAATGAAAATATTGTTCAATACAATTTAGACAAGACTAAACTGTATACAATGTATACATTGTAGTATATAATGGTTGTTGACATAAAATTGACCCAAAGAGTAAAAAAAAAATTCTTTCCCCTGTCCTACCATTGAATAGGATTTTAGCATAGCTGATGGTAGGAAAACGGAAGTGTCGGCATATATCACAATTTTTTCTTGCTAAACAATGTTGGTAAGTTTGTTTAAATTCAGAGAGGAAGAGCGCTGAGTAAATTCAGAAACTGTCTTGGCAACATAAAGCATACCCTGATGTTATTTAGACTCCAGCAGACTTCCTTGATGTTACACTCTTTAGAAAAAGTCACCCAGCCCCGACGGAAGAAGCGCCTCTCTGGCTGAGGATCTTGGAGAGCCACACGTTTGAAACCAGGGTAGCGGCGACACATCTATTGATAAAAATAAAATACGTTGTTTTTTTTTTAATTTAAAGAATAAATTTAAGAATTGAAGCCAGAGAAGTGAGAAATAATCATTAAATCTTTAAGGCAATGGTTGGAAGGACTGCTCTAGAAAAGTAAACTAAAATTGCCTTGTGGAAAATCTCTAAGTGTAAAATGGATAGCATGGTCATTGTACACAAACTGACAACAGGAGTCCGCTGTGGAATTTCCAGTGAAAAAAAAAGAAAAAAAGATAAGACAGCTTAGGCTTGTTAAGCTTAATGAACAAGTCACAGCTTAAAAGGAAACTTTTCTTTTTATTCAAAAACAAGTTATAATAAAATTCTTAAAGTTTGCAAAAAGGCAAAAAAATGTATAATTTGAAGTAACAGTCCTCATGTCACCACTTTGATGAGTAAGACCTACGTTGACTTCCCACCCCTTCTATTTACAGATTACTGATGCGTTACTCTGTACCTCACTTCAAAATCATTACATAGTACTGGTGTGAGGAAAACCCAGAGAGAGCTAAAGATTCCATAAGCTTGAGTTTAAACACTAAAACAGACATAGCGATCAACACTGTACCAATCATATCTCAAAACTGAACAAATTGTGGTCTGTAGATACACAGGGCAGTATTTGAGTACATCAACTTACAGCTTCCACCTCCTGTTTGGTGATGGTACAGGCCAAGTTGCGTAGGAAAATAGAATTTGTCCGGTGTAAAGGTCTGGGCTTTAGCTCAACCTCCTCTTTAACTTTATTGTCCGTTTCACCCTCCTCCTTAGCACTGTCTGCTTTGTCATTAGTTTCTCCTTCTGTGGAATCAGTAAGACCAAATCTACTGTTAATTATAGCATTAATGTAAAAAAAAGAGTGTACACACATTAGAGGAAAGGTGTGCCAAACAATTACACAAAATTAGACACAAGCTAGGGCACAAACGCCGTTATACACTTGAAAAAGATATCTCCTTGTTCATCTCAAATTGAGGAATTCAGGTAAGAGAAAATAATTTATCCACTTCAATTTATAGGCCTCTGAATACACTTGTTAAATTGAAGCTGTCAATCATGTTACTACAACAGTACAGAATATATGTTTGGAGAGATTGTAAACATCTTTAGTGTAAGTAATGCACTATAGTAAACATATAGCGTAAGTAATGCACTATTGTAAAAATCTAGGTAAATAATGCACTATTGTAAACATCTAGTGTAAGTAATGCACTATTGAAAAAATCTAGCATAAATAATGCACTATTGTAAATATCTAGTGTAAGTAATGCACTGTTGTCAACATCTAGCCTGAGAAATGCACTGTACTGATTTCAAAGGCCAAATGCCTCAAGACTAGTCCAAATGAGTGGGAAATAACAATTCGAACATTTAAATTATTCAGGCAGGCAGAGACTCAATCACCTTTGCATTGATCAAAACTATTGAGGGATATAATAATTTTGTATCATGAAATTGGGGTTTAAGTCCTGGAAAGAAGCAGTGGGGGAAAAAATGATTCCTAGATCACTGTAGGCATGTCAGTCTTGCTGACTACACATACCCATTCTAAAGATCTTTCATATTGTAAATTTGGCCATTAAACCTTTTATGTGTCTCTGCCCTCAACCAGCAACCTTTCTTCTCCTTTCCCTCTTTCAATCTCAAAAAATTTTGATAACTACTTACCTTCAAGCCCAGATTCCCCTTTTTTCTGTTCACCAGGTTTCTCTTCTCCGGGTGGGGCTGGCTCATCATCCAGACCTGATAGATGCAACAGAAGAAAACAGATGAACTTAAAAGGAAAAATGTCTTGATTTTGCAGGGGATACAAAACAGTCAACTTTTCTGAGGATATTTAATCCTTAAAGCACTTAACTACTTTTTAAAAAAATCAAATTATGTTTTGGGCAGCCTGATTTATGTCATAATATTCTTAATCAAATTTCTAGCAATTTCAAAGACATTTTAGCTAGCCAACTGATTTCTTTCACCTGACATGTCATAATACTTCTATTACAAAAAACATCATCATATTACATTCAGTCGCCCCATGATTTAGGTTCATTACAATTCAATTCTGTAAATCCTAACACACTGTCACTGATCTAATCAAAAGGGACAAAATGCAATAATCTTTACCTGGGGGTGCAGGCTCTGGATCTGAATCCGAGTCAGAACCAGACTCACTATCGCTCTCATAGCTGTAATCAGACTTTTTTCTCATACTCTTCTTCTTCCTGCGTTGAGCCTGAATAAGTAGAAAAGAACTATGAATATGTTGAGATTTTGCAAAAATTACAGTGTTTAATTTGAAAGAACGGTTGAAATTGAGATTCATTACTATCAAGATTTTGAGTCAGTCTACTTCTCTCACAGTTTACTATCCAAACCCAGACAAGATGTGAGAAACTTTAAGGCTACAAGATGTGATGAATATTTTTTCAGCAGTCTAAACTGTTTGCCCAGTCTTCAATTCAGGCTTAAATCTTTCTGCAAAGAAAAGTCAAGCTTGACATTTCCCTTTGTACTAACCACAATAGGCATTTCTACTTCCTCTGCCATAAAATCTATAAATTACTGTCCCCATGACAAGTATGCTTTCAAAACCACCGACAGTGACAAATGCCTATCAATGCTTATTTCAACATCTATAGCCACCATATTGTTACCAAATTCTCACAGTCTACAAAAACAAATCTGCTGCTTTTTAAAACAAGCACACCTTTGCCTCTGCAGCAATAGCCTCCTGTTGTTTTTGGTACTCCATGGCCTTCTTCTTCAGTTCTTCCTGTTCAGGAGTTATGGTCAGCTCTAATGTTTGCTGCACGACAGGGGAAAAAAAACCCAGATAAATATAAATACTTTCCATTTCTATTATTAGAAGCATAAGACATTCTGAAATAGATATGCAATAATTAATTAAATGAGTGAAGTGAAGCACACAAGGCAAAGCAAAGGCAATGAGAGAAGGAGAGAATAAATCTCTGCTGTTGCTTGCTCAGAGTTTTGTTATCTATCAGAATTAACAAATTCATTTTGGAATGTAAGAAGTGAGTTGTATTTCTGAGCTCATGGCATAAGTGTATTTTTCTAATCTAGAGATCAAGATCTAATAAAAAATCGATCCATTAAAGCTGTCACCATAATTTTAAGCCCCAGACAGTCAGAACTGTTGTCCATTAGACAGATTTTACCAAGAACTATTAAGAAACACAGTTGAATCAATTTTATAGTCCAGAAAGGTTTAATAAAAAGGGCAAAACTTACATCTTTGGCTTCTTTTGGTTTGTTCTTCTCCTGATCTGCATCTTTTTCATCAGGATCTTTCTTACCACTGGGAAAGTTAGTAACAAAATCACTATAATTGACAAACACTACATGATATATAATTTAATGTAAAGGAAACTAAGCACCAAATCTTATTTAAAAGAAAAATAATAGTGATCACATATCACTTGTGGCATACTTCTAACCAGAAAGAGAATATATTGCACAGTTAGGATTTAGACACACAGTTAGGTTCGTACAAGAAAAAAAAATCGCAAAATGAAAAATACATTTTATAAGAAACTATTGATTATAAAATGTACATGCCTGTTTGCAAACATAGATAGATATAAAAATATTGCAATTAAATTTCATCTGTTCTGATTAATAAGTATATTTAAAGCAGTCAAATCTTTAAAAAAAATGTTTTGTCTCTCTACTGTTTAAGGTTTTACAAGTTTTGAAAAGAGGAATCAGCTCTCAGCTTTATATATATCACAAGAAAAATAAGACTTATAAAAGCAAAATCTTAAAAACAGGAAAGACAAAAGGTAAAAAATGTGATTTACTCGATTGAGTCACTGAGTTCCCCATCTTCACCATCTTCATCGTCGGCTTTCTTCTCACTGCAAGCAAGAGGAAACACATCCACATCATAGGTCAACAATCACAACAAAAACATAAGCTGGCTTGCTTTGTTTCTAACTTCTTCTTTTCCTTTGGACCTTGCAAAAACTTCACGATAATTATATGTGTGGCAACTTGAGAAATCGCCACAGCTCTTGACGTGCGGGCTTGCTTATTCGATATTCATTTATGTGTATTCTGAACCTTGAATTTTTTTATATTGTAAGAAGAATTGCAGTTATGGAATTTTAAAAGAAAAATTAAGTTAAATAAAAAAAATAACATGTTTTCAAACTGTGTTCTTTACCAAGACCTGGCAACAAAGCAGTATGAGCGTGTTATGTAGGATTTAATTACATTGCCACACACGTCTCAAACGATTTTTTTTAAAACTAAATTAGCTCACTTTTGTTCAACTGAACATAACTTATATCAAAATTATGCATATAAAAAAGGAGAGCGAAAGAGAGAGATGCAGAGAGAAAGACAGAGACAAAGGAGGAAGAGAGAGAAATAAGATTGCCAGTATGTTGAGAGAATAGAGACTCAAATACAATACAAAAGTATAGACCTAAGACAAAATAATTATATGTATTATCTCTACAGAGTGTGATCATCATGCCTCTTAACAATTTCAACACCAATAAGAACAAAATTCAGACTAAAAAGAAATCTGAAAAAAAGGCACCAGCTAGACAGTTTCCCCCCAAAAAAAGTTTTTTTTAAGAAACTGGTCTTCAAAAGACAAATGAACAAATTTATTTTTGTCTCTAAAATTAGGGAAAAACTTTATGCAGAATGTGCAATAATTTTGTAAACAGCAATCAGCACAATACTTTAAAATATACAAACAACCAAAAAAAAAAAAAACGAGATAATAAATAAATAAAAAAGACAAATTTCAAAAAGCAACGAAAGATTATTTACAACAATCAAGATCAAATACTTATAAATAGAAATGAATGGATCTTTCAGCAAAGCAACATTATGAAAGCAGATTAGCCATTCAAGTTTGAAGCTAGTCAACAATATTATTTCTACCAAACAAAACCAAGATAAATCTATCAATAGTCCAAATTTGATACTTTTCTCTCACATGAACATTTAATTTAAAAAAAATAAAGACCATAAAATTTTTCTAAAAATATTCATTTCAATGGTTGGATTTGAAAACATTTGCTAAAAGCATTTCAAAGAACAATGTTATCTCATGGTCTTGTCTGCAAAAGGCTGTTTTTCACAAAGATTACATCAAATTGGAAGTAAAAAAAAACCACAGCAAAACTAACAAGGCTTTAAAACAAATAAATAAATAAACAAATAACCAACCTGTTAATGGAGGGCGCTGGTGCCGGAGCAGTTTCAGAGTTCTGTCGTGAACGATTTGCTGCCTCCTCAATCAAAGGGCTGTCTAGAATTGTCAGGTCAAGGTCATTTCCTCCCTCCAGTAGGATAACAGCTGCAAGAGAAAAATAAATAGCACCTCATCTTGTTAGTGAGCCAAGATTTGTTGGTGAGAGAGTTCCTGGTTGTCTCTGCCACTATTTATTGCGCCAACCTTTTGAGACATTGAAATTCACATCAACTACTGATGACCCAGACCTGCCAACCCAACCCGCTAGCAAAGTGTGAAATTTGAGCCAAAAATGTGTAAGACTACCAAAAAAAGTGTACAATCATAGACGGATATGAATTTAGAAAAGCTACCCAGTAAAGCAATGCATGAATTTTCACAAAACAATCAACAGCAGGCTTACCTGATAAAGAAATGGCGGCAAATATAAACATAGGTCGTCTTGTTAGAAGTAATGCCCAATTTATTTACTTTTGGTGTCGAATCTGCTACATGAAATACCCTTTCCCTGGGCAGGAAAAGAACGTTATCAGACCTGCCTACCTTGTTCACCAGTTTTGGGGGATCAAGATGTGAAAAATGGGAGATTTTCAGGGAATTTGGGGGGTCTTTATGATTTCCCCCCCCCCCCCCCCCCC
>BLXT01007004.1:196496-219156 GCA_019648995.1 Plakobranchus ocellatus | reverse complement strand
GAGATGATCAGAAAGATGAGCTGTAGAGATGGTTGGAGGTCCATGATCGCCCACGCCAGCCGGCATGGCACCTGAAGAAGAAAATGTTGAAAACTGAATAGAGCCTGCCGCTAAAGGAGTTCAGCCAGTCAAAAGCACAAAGCATTTTTCCTACGGCCAGATATTCCTTTTTTTATACGTTGTACAGAAGACTGTTGGATTGAATATTATGTAGCTGTAAATTTTTTAGACTAAACCGTATTACTGTTTTAACTGATAGAGGGCTGGCCCAGCGCGAAATTAACAATGGTCTATGGCGGGTGTAAGGGGCATAATCCTAATTTACAAAAGTACACGTTTTACAAACTTTGTCATAAATTTTAAACAAGGAAGATACAAACATAATTCAAACACCAAAAAATAGAAGATTGGATGCACTTTCTTATGATATACAACACTAAGTATCAGTGATATTATGGGATATTGAAAAAAATTGACAACACGATCTCGGCAGTGGGGCTAGGACTAGATCTAGATCTAGATCTACATTCAGATTCATCATCGTCGGAAGAGTCTAGACGTAGCCCATCAACTTCTCCCTCCTCTACATCAAAATTAACATTACTTTCATCACCAGTTTCAACTCCAACATCATCTACAGGGCTACCCTCATCTTCATCTTCTTTATTCGTCGATCTGTCTGTCAGTTGTGAGAGGAAGTTGAAGGTCATTTTGAAAAAATCGTTACTCGGTAACCATTCATTCAATTTTAGAACAGTAAACGGAAAACGAAAGTAGAACTCTTCAAGCAACAGAAACTATTAAGGCCCAGCCATTGTAAAGAAAATAAAGGGGCTTATTCCATACTATAAAAGTGTATGCTATAGTCAAGTATCAACGGGCGATAGCGGGCGCTCCCGCCAACACCCATAAAGGGCGGCGGCGGGCGATAACGCTTTTTATCAGTTAAAGAGTTATTAGTTTGTTCTTCTTTATTCGCACCAATTATAATATCTAACTTATTTATAATAAATCTGCAGGTCTTGGTGATTTCCGAAATTCAAGCTTCTCATTCTTCAGTTGATTATTTAGTTCATTTCCTTCTCTCTGCTTGTTTGAGCTATGGGCCTATCCCAGTACTACATCCCCTCTGGAATTCACAAAAACTGCGCCAATCTCTCTCTCTCTTATATCTACACTAAAAAAAATTTATACCCATGGAAAAGAAAATGGAGTGATATAAATGTTCAAGAACATTGGGTGACTTTCAGTGGACTTCTCCTTTACTCAAACCATTGGATTTAATGATTATAGATTGCTGAAGTGGAAAGGCTTACAAACGTAATTGAATTGATAAGAAATTGTTCTCATTCATAATAAAGTACAAAATCCTTCGTTTCTGATAATATATGGCAGCACCTGAGGTTTCACTCTTCAGATTACATTTATGAATATAAATTTATCTACACTTTCTAATTTCTAGATCTTAACTAGTTTTTGATCATGGAGATAGATATACATGAGCAATGTAGATCTAGAACTCAACTTTGACCTGAGAAAGGTATGCAAAGCATGTATCGTGGATCTAGAAATGAATTTAATTCTCATTCTCTCAAAATCTTTTCTTCTTTTCTCTATGCGCGTGCATTTTTTGTGGCTTTTAAGAAATAACATTTATTGTTAGATGCTCTTGCCTTGATTTGTTCACATTTTGCACCAGGACAAAATTTTTTTTGACTGAAGGAAGTTATAAATAGTCTCATATTCAAGTGAATGCATTTTTTTTTAATGAAAATATGCTCCAGCTATCATTATTATCTCAATTCCATTTAAAAACATAAATTTCGTTCTTCATAATTTTTATTCTCTCCAGATTTTTTTTCTCATAAAGCCTCATGGCGAAAGGTTTTTCCGTATACTCTGTGTTGTTTCATTTGTTTTTATAAGTTTAAGTTGGTGGTTGCTTTCTTTTACAATATTTATTTCCTTGCCTGCTACCACCATTGCATCTTCAAGATCCTTAAACTTATTTATCTGTTTCTGGGAGGGCGGTATTTGTATACATTTTTTACTTCTACAGATTTTGATCGAAATTGAGAATTTACTATTTGTCCCACAAGAACAAAATTATAAGAACCCAAAAATTTTAATGAGCCACACAGTTTTAAGTTCCCTCTATCTCTTTGAGAATTTAATACAAATATTCCAGCTTGATTGTGCCTCGTTTCCCTTTCCAAAATTAAAAGTGACGAATGGGAGGTCATCCTTTTATGTGAAGTCATTTCGCACAGCAATCAAGATGCTAGTGGCCCAAACCCACTGTTCTTGGCCCACTAGTTGCTAGAGACAGCGATTTCCACCTTTGATTTTGGAAAAGAATTACAGATAAATATGCACTCGTTCTACTTCGAAAATATGTAGATTGCAAAGAAGAAAAGTTGACAAAACATCTGTGAAGGGATGAAATACATCACTGAAATGTCATGAAAAGCTTTCAACTAAGCTTTTTGATCCACTTCTTCTAGACATGAAGAAAATCAAAATATAGCGAAATAAATAAAAGAAATATCTCTTCTATTCCAGTGCCACTTTTTATCTTTATCTGTCAAACAATAATACACCAGTTTAATTTTGAATGAAAACCAACTCAATTGAAAATTGGTCCATACTTGCAAGATTTGCCTGCATTAAAAAAGTACAGTTTTTGTATAATGCCTACACAGCTGATTGGCATTACTAGATAATAGATTCATTACTAACCCACGATCAGGCTGATCTCCAAAGCCTCCCCTGTCTGGCGGGCCATCTCTAACTTCCATACCACGAGGATTCCAACCTGGCCGATCCATGCCTGGTGGGCCATCTCTCACCTGGAACGGGCTGTCATACATTCCACCAGGAAAACCTCCATCGTCCCTTTCAATTGAAAGCACATCTCTTAATTAGTTTCATTTCATAAAAACTGAATATAGTTTATAAGCATGGTCTTAGTTACAATGGCAATAAAATTTACTACCAAAAATTTTCCTATGCTGCCATAGCCAAATGAATTGCAGTACCATCCATAGACTTAGCACAATCATGCTACAGCAGTATTCTGCCGTTTCACAACAGTTTTCAAGTCCTCGGCCATTTCTTCAGAAAAAGTTCAATATTGCTGTATTAGCACACACACACAAAAAAGGAAATAAATAAATGACCCCCCAAAAAAAAGTTAAAAACCAGAACATCGAAAATGGAAAGTGAAAATACAAAACATACAACTCCTTTATGCTAATCTTCATTACACATGGTTAATATGTTTTGTTCAACCGTTTTTCTTTTTCACATTGCAACGATGTACATTATGATCTGGATTGGAAACATTAACTTATACAAAAAAAACAAACAAACAAACCAGTCTCTGCGCATGCGCTTGGGTGGGTTGGGATTATCATATCTTCCTGGGCTGTATCGGTCTCGTCGCCTGTCGTCATATGGCCTCGAATACATATCTCTACGGTCACGTACAGAACTGCCTCTGCCAGACCACATGTCTCGCCTCATGGCCCCACCACCCCCACCTCTGAGGACAGCAAAAAAATCATGGGCCGCTCCAAATAGATCATGCTAGCCAATAAACTTTAGAGGGAAAAGTACATTTATTTAGGCCTCTAAACATCAAAAGAAGAATTCTCTCAAGCTTTTTTGCTCATTTCAAAACTCAACTGGCCATAGACTTCAGAAAAAACAAACCAAAAATAAAAAAAAGAAGAAAAATACACACAACTCATGAAACTAAACAGAGGAGTTTTTTTTTTTTTTTTTTTTTTTTTTTGCAAGTGAACTTACAATAAAAAAATATTTGATTCCTCATAGAATGAAATAGGACAAATGTGCAACAATCTTTTCAAACCATGAACGATGGATGGTAGTTAAAACAGGTATACAGGACTAGAAATTAGAAGAGAATAGAGAACATGTTAGAGGATGGTGAGTCTATTTTACAGAGAGCTAGATTTATGAGAACATTGATAGGACAGGTGCTAAAATGAGCCTTGACCCCAACTGGCTTTGCCAGGACATTTATAATTTCCACTTTTAAAGAACCCCCTCATCCTACAATTCAAAATGTTATACATTTTTGTCATTCATGGAAATATTATGAAATAAGCAATAAAAAGACAATACAGAGAGTCAAGAAAAGATTTCTGTTTCAATCTCCTCTATGAGGCACACCATGCATGCTTAGGCAATGCTCATAGTTATTATGAAAGTAGTTTGAATATTGAAAAATTGACAAAAAATTTTGACTTTTTTTTCTTTTAAACCGTTAAAACCACCGATTAAAATCTTTCACTTTCCTGCCTGATCAAACACTGTGATACATGCATTACAAAGATATTTTTTTTTACTTCCTTTTTTTTTTCTTAACTGATTCAGTCCCCAAGGTAAAAAACGACTTCTCGTGCCAGCCCATTTTGGGAGCGCATTATAGAACAAGTGTGTTTCTGTTTTTCAGTCAGAACATGACTCAAACAAATAAAAGCCCCATATTGTTGCATACCAAGTTTTACAGAAATGAATGAAGAACACAACTACATGTATGTTGTGTATGTGAAATAATTTTCAGCAAATCTTGTATCTGATTAAAAAAAATAAATAAATAAAAAGTAAAGACAATTTACACCAACTTTTTCCCACTCACCTCAAACTCAAGCACTTGCATGCACTCCCCAAGGTACTTATCTTGTGTAATATTTAGAGGCCTAACATTATGTCCATGTGTACAGAAAATTTCAAAGAAATTTAGCAAAAACTCTTTTTTAAATGAGTTGCTATAGTGAGCTACATCCTTACTGGAAACTTCAGTCCAAAACAGTATCCATGGATGTAGATCTAGAGCTAGGTCTAAATGCTGTGCCTATTATCTGTGGGTATAGATCTAAAGCTAGGTCTAGATCTATGCAGCATTTGTAGAATTAGAGCTGCTATCGGTGAATCTGCTGATACATCCTATTCTGCATCTAGTCTCCTTCTCTTACATTACAACTAGGTCTAGACCCAAAGGGCACAGGCTGATTGATGATACCAACCCCACTATCCATCTTACTATCACCACTATAATTGTGTAACTGATCAACACTAGCCTCAGAACCATTTGACTCATAACCATCACTAGAATCATCTTTTAGCTACAAAAATAAAAAATCTAATGCCTTCTCCGCAGTCATTCTACAATGGTATGGGTTTGATTCAACCATGGCAACAATGAAAAAAAGGAGCAAAACATGTAAAGCACTCTAAATTGTCTAGTATCAACAACCCAATATGAAAATAAAAAGTCAAAAGAAAGTGTACAGTGTCCTCAACTGGTTCTTACTGGATAGGCTAAACATAGTTTTGCACTTTTGTTTTCTATATATTTGCATTGGGATGCCGAGCTGGTTGCAACAGCTTAAGGGACTGAAATGAAGGCAGCCGAACTACTGACAGCGGCTGAAGGGACTGAATCAGTTAAACCCACAGTTATTGCATCTAAAGGCAAAAGTGCAAACATACATTAACCACATCACTGCACAGTCTATGAACCTCAAAATGGCATATCAAACTGACAGCCAAACAGCAAATGCGTGAAAAAAATTTTTTAATAAAAATAAAGGAAAAAAAACAATCCGCTGGCTAAGAAGAAAAAAAAATGATAATGATGCTTTCATGAGTAGGATCCACAACAATGGCGTGGGAAATCCATACTCACAAATTGCTTCGCCACCCGCGTCTGAAAAGACAGGAAAGAGGCGTTACCCAGAAAAAACATGGATGTGCTGAACATGTAACATTTGTATTTCATCATCCTTTCATCAAGCTCATACAACTGTTTCCTTAGTCATTTTTCACAAAAATGGAAAAGAACCGGAAGGTAAAATATGCACAGGCCACGATTTAGACTTTGACACTAAAATAATAACATACAGCTTCTAAAAACATACAACAAATGCGATGAGATATTTATCTCCACCCTCAGTAAAAGTGACCTAAATTGCTCACAAAAAAAAAAAAAAGAACAAAAAATGACTTACAGACTTTTATTGTATGAGCCTGACAGGTTTCTTTTGATAATTAAGTAAGCAGTTTTAACAAGCCTGAATTTGAATATAGTTTGAATTTCCTTGACACAACGGAGTCTGGCATTTGAGGTCCCTTAGGTGTTAAGACATGAATAATTGCACTGTCTGAAACTCAATTCCATAAAAATAGAGCTTTAAAACAAGTTTTAGAATTACATTGGATCTCAGCAACAAATGCATTATGAAAAAGATAAAGAATAATGCAATTTCATAGGCCTAGCACTATCATAGTTCAACCAGATTGAAATCTTACAGGCAACCACAACATACAGTTGACAACTATACTCACGAGTTGCCTCTCCATCCTCGTCTAAAACAAAAGAAAGACAAGTTACACAACAAACCTTCTCTTAAGCACATAAACATCTTAATCTTTAGACAAATGGCTAATGTCGTAGGAAAGTATGGACTAGCGACATGAATAATAAATCCAAATCATTATGCGGCATGCCTAGAAATGTGTATGGACTGAATAGCTAGATAAATTAAGCAAGGTTGACAAAACCTTTAGTATTTAAAAAAAATAAAATTAAAAACTAGAAGTCAAAATATTGTAAGTAAGAATAATTTACACCTTACACCTAAATATAACATAAAAGTATTAGAATTTATTTGCATGCCACCCTTCCTTTCAATGGAGAAAATTTCAATTTCTTGCATTAGAGATTATAAGCCAAAATGCCTCCAATTTCCCACATTCAATGCTTTGGAGTACTGGTACAGCATTTTCCCTCGACAATCTTGGATTTGAGAGATACAAGCATAAAAGACTTCATTATAACTTAACTTTTGCTGCATTTAAGGTACTGAATAACAGTAGGCCTCTAAAAATCTATAAAGAATGATAACTGCTGGTCTAATACTGTTATCTGGAATCTTGCTTTCTACTTAAATATTGTGAGAGATTTTTAACAAGAATAATACTCACTGAGCACCTCTTGCAGAGGGACGTCTGGAATAGCAAAAAGAAGAGAGAAAATGAGAGGGAAATACTTTGAGGGAGTAACTGTTATAATAAAAGTATAAACAGAAAAACTGCAAATTAATTCAAATAGGTATTTCTGATTTATACATTCAAGATAATCTTACCTAAGTATATGAACTTCTGCTCCATTACAAAAATGTAACATAAGTTTGTACTGGCAAAGCTTCTCAAAGTAAATTGGGCTGCAGCATATACAAATGTTACAATGATAAAATATTCATTTATACATTTACTAATCCACATCACATCATCTTATGTTATTAACTTTTTTAGAAATGTAGTCTATCTAATGTTAGATGATATTACAATCATAAAAAGGAATAAATACAATTATTCATTACACTATTTTTTTTTCAAGCAGCCAATTGTGTTATTGCCCTAAAATGCACAGTGGCCAAAAATGTTCATGCTGAAATAATCGTATTAATAATTAAATATAGAACTGCTTCGTTTCTCAACTTGATCAGGTGTGCCATGTTTAGAGCCAATAATAGTAATAAGAATGAAAAGACACAATAACGAGGCAAGTTCCATTAGAGCCTCAATGTTCACTGTCAATTGCTTTGCATTATACTGATTGATGGTAAAATTGGTTTGACATTTTATATACCAAATCAGAGGTAGTTTGTGAGTGATTGAGAGGTATCACAATACTTCTTTCATTAAAATTTTTACATTTCTCATACGAGCCATTCTACAAAGGTTGATGTCAAAACGTCACACAAAAGCCGAAAATTCAAAATGTATCCAATGGAATGAGAACTGTTTTAAAATGACACACAAAGATTCAGGTTTAAGAAAAAGTCAAATTTAAGGCTCAGAGTAACTTAAAATTATAATAGAAAATCTTCAGAAATACAGCTGGTGTCGAACATGATGTGTGACACACAAAACACCTCATTATTCATACATTTTAAGGTGTTGGTCTTATTAAAAAGGATTAAATGTTATCAAGAGGCAAAATATTGAAGCTTTTTACCTTAAAATTAAGTCTAGATTGGATTATATGAAAGTTTTAGTGTGTAGTTGAAGTGTGTGTCATACATCACGTCCGACAGTAAGACATAACAAAAGTTTTTACAGTTAAAAAAGAATTGCTGTAAACCCTTCTTGACATATCATGAGCTTTGCCTGTGTAAAAGATGTAGGATAAACCACAATACAGCTATTCAGTGGACACAGATACACTGTTTTAATGATCATGAGGGTTGGTCGTGATGATGACCCACAATTTGTGTGTCATGGTCACATCCAAAACTAGGGCAAAAAAGGTTTATAGTCACTAGAAACATGGATGTAATTACTTCATGAGGTTTTTTATATAAATATATGTTAGATAAACCATAAGCCAGCTGTTTAGAAGACAGGGAAATGCTATTTTAATGATCATAAATTGCACGTGATGATGACACACAATTACCTGGGTTCGGTAGTGACTATGACACACAAGGTCCTAATATTAGTTTTAACAATGGTACGGGTTTCTAACTTAAATCACACACATATCCATAAGAAACCTTGTGGCACATAATTTGGGCTTTTTGAGGGTAGAAAATGTTTTCTTAGTTAAAATAAGCATTAAACACAATTAGATCTAGTCACATAGGTCGGATGTGATGCTAACAGAAAAGTGACACATTTTTAACTTAACTCTCAATGGCACCAACATAGAGATTTCGATCACCGGTGATCGATGCCACGCCCACATTCTCTGCAGCCCAAATGAAGCCCTTTTTTAAAAATAAATGGACTTTTGAATATTTTCTATCGAAAAATAAGATATTCTGAAACCTAAAAAGATGTATTTTGATACTATATTCAATAAAAAATATAATAAACAAGCTAATTAAAAATGCACATTTAGCCCCGAGCATTGTTTTGCTTTCCTTCCGCCATCTTACATTTTTCTGTACACAGTATTTTGTTACTGCTTATCGATTTTCGTCTACATTTTACACATTTATACCTTTCCAACCTCTAACAACATAAAAAATGGCTCCTGAAAACATTAAAGACCATAAATTTTTGGATTTATTGGATTTGTCTGATTCAGAAGTAGGAGAATGGATCCCCGACACTGACGAAGAGTGGGCTGTTACTGATGAAGAGGACGATCCTGAACCAAATCACCAAGAGAGAAGGTGTGTAGATATAGATCTATATCTAGGTTTAAATTTCGAAAGAAACTGTGAACTATAGATTCTAGATCTAATTTATATCTCCTGATTATGTGCACAACATATTTAACTGTTTTATTGTGTTGGAAAATTAGATCTAATGATCAACCATTCATCTTTGCTAGATCTAGGTCTAGATCTAAATCTAGATCTACAACCAGGAAGTAGAGTAAGACATAAAATTACGTTTTAGATTCATGATTTTGGTGAGATCTAAGAAAATTTTGAAATTGATAAGGCTAGGAATTCACAATGATATGGTGAGTATGAACCATTCTAATTTTTCCTGATTCTAAATACTTTTTTTTTTCTTTCTGATTCACTAGCAATGTACCATGGAACAACAGTCATGTCGCAGACCATGTCCCAGACCCTGATGTGTGAAGGCTAGCTGATATTGAGCCTACAACCCCTGTGCCCAATTTTGAATCTGTGTGAGGAGCTGATCTCCAACTTCCAGATTTACACACCAGGCAGGACCTGAAAAAATCACTTACTTCAAGTTTGAACTTGTTTTTATTTTTTCTTGACGCTTGATTTTCAAAATTTACACTGTCACTTCATGGCCATACAAAACACATCAAATGTGTATTTTTTGCTGTGGTTTGACTTTTTTCTGTTCCCACAGATATTGTTCTAAGTTAAAATAAATATTTCATGATATTTTCATCAAAACTGAATTTTTTTCCTTCTTTGAATTTGTTGATGCATGCAATTTTTTCGTTTTCCGATTTCATTTTTTTCTTGTAATTAAATACATGTTGTTCTGAAAATACATAAAGTATGACAAAAATTTTACTTGAGAATGAATCTCCATTCAATTCTGCACAAAATGATGGGTGATATGACACAATAGTTTATTCCCTTACAAAGTAAGAGCCTATTAAAAAATACCACCACCATGCAAAATTGAAATAGCGTGAAAATAATGGATTCATTGAGAGTTAAGAGAGTTCCCGCCGCCATGTTACCCTATCCACTCTCCCCTCTGTGAAAATAAAATGAAAGTGTTGGACAAAATTTAGTGCCCAATCAGCCTGGAGTTTTCTATAGAAAGCTATGGTTGGACGTGATGAAATGACACACACTTTTATGGTCTTTTAATTTTAGGGCTGCTGGCCAAAATATAGGTTGCTCTGAAGTCACTGGCTGTCAACAGTGTCCATTCTTAGTCTAGATATCCGATGCAATTGTTTTTTTTCATCTGTTGGACCAAATTTAGTGAAGCCATTAATGTCACTTTGAAAGAAGCATATGACACACACCATCACATCCAACCTTGCTTGTAATTTTGCTGCTGAGCATCAAATGAAGGAATCAAATTTTTTTTGGCTTCAAAAATGTAGTTTCATTCTTTCTCTTAAAAAAAAAAGCATAATAGGCTAGATGACCGTTTTGAAAAGTAATTTCTAAATAATAACTGCTTGTTTTTCATGTGACATTTTTGAGGCAGAAAATAGAGCACATTTTAATGAAAATAGCTTTCGTGTCCCAAAACCTGATAATTTCACACCTTGACCATGTTCACTAAGCTAATGTAACACTTATACAAGGCAAAGAAACAAGCAGGATGTATAGGAGTTGCTTTATTATTTTTTTACAAGGCTTTTTTAAGGATGGGTTGACGGAGAAGCACCTTTGGAGAATAGCTCATATGTATTTCTTAAATATAAATGTAAAGTTGCTCTTTTCTTACTTAGCATTGCAAAATTTATCTAATATATGATGATCTGAATTAAAACAGATTTATCTTTTTACCTGTCATCCCATGCATCTCGTCTTCTGTCATCACTTCTCCGCTCATAATCATTGCGTTCCCTGCGAAATTTGTCCCTTCCTTTTTTCCTGTCGAACTCATCGTCACTGTCACCCATTTTGACAACTTTAGTTCAGCTGTAATAGGGTAATAAAAAAGTTATTTATATATACATAAATGATAATATTTATGATGAACTGAACTTTATAAAATAATAATGAAGGCAATTTCAGTCAACTGTAAAAAAATTTTAAAGTTAATCAAATTGTAAAACAATACTTATGAGCAAAGGGGCTATTCTAAGTTACGCGTGTTACACCTGAAGACTACTCTGAGAGATTTTTAATGTAACTGACAAATCAAATAAGGAGTTTCATACATAGTTCATAAATATTTGTATACAAAAATGGCATCTCTATATAAATAAGACCTCTAGTATTACAGCTAACATGAGCCTCATGGCGAAACGTTTTTCCGTATACTCTGTGTTGTTTCATTTGTTTATATAAGTTTAAGTTGGTGGTTGTTTTCTTTTACAATATTTATTTCCTTGCCTTCTACCACCATTGCATCTTCTACATCCTTAAACTTATTTATCTGTTTCTGGGAGTGCGGTATTTGTATACATTTTTTACTTTAGCTAACATGAGCAAAGTGTCTATGAATGGTCTAAAGATTTGTGACATGTGTTACTCAAAAAGATCAAGCAATCTAGTTTAAATCCATTCTGTCATCAATTTCTTCAAAGATTGAGACCAAGCAATATCCAGCTTCCTCTATAACTTGTTTGAAATGTTCCTTTGAAATAAACTCAGGTGTTTCACGTAATCTGCTTTGAAAAATGAGTTTTCCCAAATAATTTATAAATACCTTAACAGATGCCAAGCATTAGGCCTAGTTATATGGTACTAACTCTAGGCATCTAGGCCTAAATAGTAGAGAAAGTCATGAGCCAGCTGAATAAAATTACATACAATGACAAACTGGACCAGACTCATGAAAAAGTCTACTGCAAATGCAAATGGCAATAAGGCATGCATCAATGCATTGCAGTTTAAATAAACCAGAGCCTTGCGCATCATAGAGATTGCTTTATTTGTACTGCAGGAAGTTATACCAAACGAACCTCATGTCCTCTTTCGACATGAGTCAGTAATGTGAGAGGTTCAGTGGCAGTTGAGAGACACCCAAAGAAAAATATTGAAATATATTTTGGCAATATGACCTTGTTGTAACGTCCGTTATGAACAGAAGATCCCTGTTAATGACACTGATAATCTACTGTTGAGAACTCTGAATGCATTAATCATAAGGCAGGAAGACACCTACTGATGACATCATCAATTTCATTGAAGGAAATCACTGTTGCAGAAGTATAGCACACTTTCGTTTTTATGTCACAGGAATGAACAGAAGGATTTTTCACTACCTCATTCATCATTATAGAGAAGTATCATTCGCACGTTTCTTTTATGTTCCATATTTTTGTTATTTACTTGTTTCTTCCTTGTTCGTTTTCAGTACCCGTTGTCACCCTGTTTCTTTCATTGCTGAATTTCAATAAACCAAAGGATTAGGAACAAGACAAATAGTGTTGTGCACTTATTTATGAAAGAAACAAGTAAATAACAAAAATACGGAACATAAAAGAAACGTGCGAATGATACTTCTCAGCAGATGCAATCTCCCGCAAGCCTGTGGGCAACCCCACCACCCTACCTCTCCCCGATGACGTAGCATCAATCGACCCAGTCGCGGGAGATTCCCAGCTACCGGTGTTACCACACCCTTTCCTATCTACAATACGCACCTATGAACTAAGCCGCCCTCGAAGCTGTTTAAAGATGGACCAAACACCAACGGAGGTTATCAAATCAGTGACCTGGGATGACATACGCCTCGCTACAGCTAGCGACCCCACAATGACTACCCTGACTAAAACGATTGAGGATGGCTTTCCAGAGGACAGAACCTCGCTTGACCCTGACCTCCGTCCATACCACCAATTCCGTGAGCATCTCACCACCTTTGATGGAGTCGTACTTTACCATGATCGCATTGTAATACCACCATCGCTCCGCGACCGTGTCCTTCAATGTCTTCACTCAGCACACCAAGGGGTCACCCAAATGTGCTCTCGTGCCGAATCATCCTCCTTCTGGCCTGGAATGACACCAGCCATAACAGAAATGCGAGCTCGTTGCCAGGCATGCAACCGGATGGCACCCTCACAGCCCAGTGCACCCCCAACACCGCCGATTAGCCCAGCGTACCCATTTCAGTGCATTGTGGCTGACTACTTTCACTACCGTGGACACACCTACCTAGTTGCCGTAGATCGATACAGTAATTGGCCTATAGTGGAGCAAGCTGCTCGTGACGCAGATGGCCTTGCTGCTGCCCTTCGAAGGATCTTTGTTACATACGGAATTAGTGATGAACTGACCTCTGACGGTGGACCTGAGTTCACATCCCTCACAACTGCAACTTTTCTTAAAAATTGGGGTGTAAACCATAGACTCACATCAGTCGCCTTTCCTCATGCCAATTGACGAGCTGAAGTTGGAGTCAAGACGGTAAAACGTCTCATCACAGACAACACAAGCGCGCAAGGCTCTTTGGACACTGACAAGTTTCAACGCGCAATGCTGCAGTATAGGAATACACCAGATAGGGACACCCACCTGTATAGGCAATGTGCATCTTTGGACGTCCGATTCGAGACTTTATTCCCATTCATCCAGGGAAGTACCAGCCCCACACTACCTGGCGGGAGACACTCCAATCGCGTGAGGAAGCGTTAAGAAACCGGCACATGCAAGCCGCAGAGCGCCTGTCTGAACACACCCGCGTCCTCCCACCACTGACTGTCGGTGATAGTGTCCGTATTCAGAATCAAACCGGACCCCACCCAACTAAGTGGGACAAGACAGGCATTGTTGTTGAGGTGCGACAATTTGATCACTATGTTATACGTGTGGATGGCTCTGGCCGAACCACCCTCCGCAATAGGAAGTTCTTAAGGAAATACGTTCCAGTTATCCCCCGTACACCCATATTGATGGCGCCAGGTGACAGGCCCGTAATGTGTACTCCACCAGCCACTCACACCGATCCTACAAGCGTAAACATTCCCTTGCACGAGCCTCCCCCCCTAACCACCACACAGGCTCCCAGCAACACCCCGTGTCGACCACCGTCAAATCTGCAACCTACAACCGGGTCAGCCTCCACACCGCTACAGCAGCCACCCATGACACCAGATCATGACCCGAGTCCAGGCCCTGTAATTGAGCCACTTCCACCGACCCCGAAGGCTACTAATTCAAAGGCTCCAGTCACCAGTCTTGCAAGGGCCCTCCGTGTACTAATGCCCCACAATGCCCCTGGCCTAAAGGAACAGGCCGCCCGCCCAAGGATTGACCCTTCGCCCGGTGCTCCTCGGCGCTCAGCTAGACTGATGAATCCCTCACACACACCGGCATGACTCTCGATTAGTTAGAGACACCTCGCCTTTTCACAATTCGGGCATCAACGTTGTCTTTTCTTCCATTTTTCATTTGCTTTTTCCTTTAATGATTTGTTAATTATTCATGGCACAAACTGCTAAACGTTGAAATCATTTTTTTTTCCCTTTCTAGAAACATCAGTCTTTTCCTTTCACTCCAAAGACTTGGGGGGGCATAGAGAAGTATCATTCGCACGTTTCTTTTATGTTCCGTATTTTTGTTATTTACTTGTTTCTTCCTTGTTCGTTTTCAGTACCCGTTGTCACCCTGTTTCTTTCATTGCTGAATTTCAATAAACCAAAGGATTAGGAACAAGACAAATACTGTTGTGCACTTATTTACATTAGTTATCTGACCCATAACTTTTTTTTTTTTAAAGTGATAGTTGTTTTAATGATAATGAGCTGCAAATTGAAAATAAATTAAATTTGTTTACATACAATTACATCTAGAGGCGTCATTTTATGTCAGATAGATCTGGAGATTATTAATATCTAGATTTTTTTTTCAAATCTTCCCCTTTTATCATGGTAATTGTGCACAAAGTTAGGTTCTGGTGGGTTTACTTATCTGCTTTTTCTTACCAACAGATCTACAATTCCATTCAAGTTTGAAGAGTACTTTACACCTCAATACCTTTTTTTTAATAAGATCAACTGTTTTTAACATATTCATAATCCTCATAAAATTACCTTCAATTTGATATAGGCTACATTGCTGTTGAGCAAACATTAAAAATTCATAAAAAATTGATTTTCTGGGATTCCCTTGTTGTGAAATCTGCCATATTGTTGATATTCATTTGTCGGTATCATTTCAATTAAGGTCATAACTGATTTTTGGGTATAAAAACGTGCTTACAGCATGTTTTTGGCTGTGCTAAGAATGAATTTGGCACTTCCATCTAGCAGAAACAAATGCTTCACAAGATATTTACTTTTAAGTTGTGGTATTTCACTCTGTTCTTTTGTTAAAGGGGCTTAAAATAGCAGTTCATACCTTCCATTCATCAGACAGTTGATGTGATTATGACTTTTAAAAGTAAATATTTACCATTTCTCTGTGAAATTAAGAACATTTATTCTTCTTTCATGATAGTGTCCCAAATTAAAAGTTCTCATCACTGCTGAAGTATGTGTCATAACTTTATGTACTTGTAGCAATGAAAAACATAACTTAGCTCATGCACTTATGAAAATAACATACACTTAAATCAAATACATTATACCTAAAAGTCAATGGTTGCCATAAGGACACCCAAGATATAAATGGTATATCTGAGGACCGATTTTAAACATGCTATCCACAAAAAATGAAAAGGCCAACCTCATTTTCCCAAACGCTTGGTTAAGTAGAATCCTACCTTTTTTTTTTCAAAGGCTTCATTATATAAAAGAGAAAGTTCAGTAAGAAAGATTGACAGTGGCTGTGAATCAAGAGGGATTGGCCTACAAAGAGATTGAGTATTTTAACATTGTCTACTACAACAGACACGAACTTTTAAGGGAAGGAACAAGAAAACAAGAGAAAAAAAAAAAAAAAAAAACAAGGGTAGTAAACAAGATAATTGGCAATACTTTAAGGGGACCCATGCTTCTAGATCTACCTTCATCCGCTAAAACAAAATGAATAGCCTAGGTCGCAAACATACATATTAATTATTATAGGATCTATATATTGTACAAAAGTAGCACAATTTACAGTATAACTTGGCCGCTCTTCATTGCATCAGTAACTTGTGAAGGCAGAATAAAAACAACAACACTGGCATACTTGTTCTCATACTCAGCTGATGAAATTAGATTTAGAAGCTCGAAAAAAAAAATGTAAGTAGTGACCAAATCTGAATCTTTCTGATCCTTTTTCTACGTGTTCCGGAAAATAAGAACTGGGCCTATTTTCCCGAGTGTTAGGGAAAATAGTCATATAGAAATGGCACCTAGATCTAGATCTATTTTAAATATCTAAAACTTGATTTTTATTAAAAAGGCCTACGAAATCACCAAATATTATTGAAATGGATCTAGATCAGTCAACATTTTTTTCTTCAAAATGTAACAAAAAGTGTGCCATACCTGAACCATTGGCTACCCAAAATACTCAACTTTTGCAAATGATCAATATAAAACAGTAGGCCTATCTAGATCTAGATCTAGGCCCTCCAATTTCTAACAGCAATACAGATCTGGATTCTAGATCTTAGACTAGATAAGGCTTAGATTTTAGATCTAGATCTAGACAAAAGATTAAGCCTAGGTAGGCCCTTGATCTGTATCATGAATCTTTCTTACTGCAAATACGGGGCCTAGCCTTAGATGATCACCAGGATCACATCTGACTGTAAGCTGATCGTTCGAGATACCTTTATTGGCTTTAAACACAACTGTTATGACTTTACCTCACAGTTTCTGTACTTAAAAGTACGTAATCCGGTAAACTCTGGTTAACAAAACCACAACTTACTTTATAGCCACCAAACAGACGAATACACACAAGGTGACAAATGTAAGGCCTCAAACTTCAAATTAGCGTCACACTGTATCTGGCAGCCATTCATCTAAGTTGAATCTTACTTCCGTTGGGAATGTAAAAAAATTCCGACAGAGGGCCTCAACAGTGAAGACAGAATTGGATTTCCTTGCTGATTCGTCCCCTAAAAGCGTGGGCCCACACTGAAGGCGACGCGACTCATAATGGCCGATGAGAGGGACTGGTGTCGCAGTTGCTGTGCTCTACCCAAATACAAGTTAGCCTGATAAATTGCGTAACAAGACTGGTCTGGTGGTTTGCGCGGCAGCGGTCAGTAGAAGTATGCGTGGTCACGTAATGGCATCCCCCTTTCCCTTATCCAATAAAGCCACTGACGTAAGACCAGGCTGTAAAACACAAAAGATAGCACCGACGCTTCGACAAGATGAAATCGCAGCCGACATGGAGTGTTCTCGCATAAAAAAAAAAATACAGTGTTTCTAAACGTAGACCCACACTGGAGGCGACGCGACTTGTCATGGCTAACTTGAAGGACTGATGTCGCAGTTACTGTACGCTTCCCACCGACAAGTTAGCCTGATAATTTGCGTAACAAGACTGGCCTCGTGTTTCGCGCGGCAACGATCAGTAGAATTATGCGTGGCCACGTAATGGCAACCCCCTTTCCCTCATCCAACAAAGCCAGACTGTAAAACGTAAAGGATAGCTCCGACGCTTCGACAAGTTGCCGACTTGGTGTGCGCTCCCACCAAAGAAAGAGACTATTTCAAAACATGTATTGTTGGACACGTGAACTGCTGCCTCCAGTGTGGGCCTACACTAAATATGTATTTTGTGATGTGAACGCCTGTTTCCAGTGTGGACTCGGCCTAAGACCTACCCTACACCAATGAATTATGGAGATTGTGAACTAGGTATCATAGAATCTCCAGTTTGAACAGGAATGGTGGTGCATGGGGCGTGGGAGAGGGTAGGCTGCGGGTGAGCCTAGGAGGATATCAAACAAACAAAATGCAATAGCCCACGATGGAAAAAAAATACAAATTGAAAATTCTAAAGCGTAGATTCAAAATAAAGACATTCGACTGCACCCGAGGGAGGAGGAGGAGAAGAAGAGGGAGTAAAATATAATAATCATGCCGTGCGCTTCTCGAAAAAGCCATGCTTAAATAAAATGTAGATCAGACCTATAAAGCTAAACTTACTTTCTTACTTATCCTCACGTTTGGACACCACTGATGATCGTGCGATTGCTTTTCTTCATCCATCTTTTTTTTCAGCCTTTTGACGACCTTAATTCAACCTATTCGTTCTTTTATGTATCTTACCATCTTGTTCTATTTGTTTCACACTCTTCTACATTTCCCTGCAGGTTGTTTTTGCAAATTTTGTTGATCTGTTTATGAGCCCGTATTATCCCGGGTTCTGCGTTTGTTTGTTTTTTCATAGTGGTAAGAAAACTTTCATTGGGTCCATTGGCATGGCTGATTCTCTTCCTCAATTCTTTATTTTAATATGATCTTTAGACGAGAAATCCAAAAATCTTCTTTAGTTTAACGCTTCTCTCTAACTCTGTTGTAACGGTCCATGTCTCTCGAGCACACGAGAAGGTTTAAGTAGCCCGGGGAGCTGATTGCCTTTTCCTATTGTCTTGTACCGATAATGACCGATTCCTTAAATTGTTTACACCCATTTGAAGCTTTAAAGTCTCTCCCTCTCTCTCTCTCTCTCTCTCTCTCTCTCTCTCTCTCTCTCTCTCTCTCTCTTTGCCATCAATTCGCCGATGTCCTAGTTGATTTCTTTGATCTTGTTGGTCACCAGTTTACTTTGCATGCCACCTGTGGTTACTACCTTTTGAACATACTTAACCAGCTTTCAAAGATCCATTTTCTCTGCACGCACATGATCGTAGATTTGATTTTTTTTTTTCTGCCACAACAACGTCAACTGATCCCTTGTGATTTTCTAAAATATCAATATGATTCTCTCGAGGAAAATATCAAATAGAATAGACGAAACACAATCTTTGTGTGACTCCAACTTTTGTCCTGTACCATTCTGCTATACTGTCTTGCTGTGGAATGCAAAAGTGGCTTTGCTGTAGTATCTCTCAATTACCTTAATTAAGTTGGTAGTGATACTTTCATTGTCGACAAAAGGGATTCGAACCGAACATTATGAAATGCTTTCTCGAAATTCACAAACATGTGGGAGATCTTCTGTTTGTGCTGAAAGTATCTCTTATACACTATTCTTAGGTTGAAAATCTGTCCAGACGTAACGCGTCCTGGCTAAAGCTTGCTTGTTTTTCAGATATGACATTTTTTTTTTTGCTTCTGGCTTTGATTTAAGTAGTAAAAAATTCACCATAGCTTTGATCGCATGTCTATAACGCTAATCGTGCGATAAGTCCGGTGCTGTTTCATTTTGCGTTATTAGGAAAAGTAAGTACCACTGATTGCGTCCAAGAGTTCACTATTTTCTCTTATTCTCATATCCTGCTGCACATGTTAAGCAGTGCATCAATCATAGTCTTTCCCACTGTTTGAATAATTTAAAATGATATGTGTCCTCTTACTCGCTTTTTCCAGAATGCACGAGTTCTACTACTGCACCAAGAATTAAAGCAGTATTAAAAAATATGGACTTGCCAATTATGTCCCTAGAAGGACCCCGTTAGGGTTTATAAAAAACCCCCATAAATATTTGGGTTAGAGCTTTGATGAAAATTTAAGTGAAGAATTTATGAAAACATTTCATATTCGTGAACTACTTCGTATTGGTCCAAAAATTGTTGTGACAAATTTGCAATCAGTCCATATTTTTTAAACTCAATTTTTTTTTAATTCAACCTTTCGTCTACCTTTCTAATGATCCCCTTCCCACCCCCCTTATTCACCTCCACCCTCCCCCCTAGTAACCGCTATGGCCTTTGAAGAACATGAAAGAAAAGTAGAAATACTGCACTTACGACAAGAAATAAATAAGGATCTTGAAGATGCTGTGAGTGTTGAAGAAAATGAAATAAGTACAGTAAAAGAATACAACTATCAACTTAAAACAAATTTGAGTATACGTGCAAACGTTTCACCACAAGGCTTTATAAGAAGATACATTGATAGTGAGAAATACATCACGAGCTAAGCTAAAGATTTGTAAAAGCGCTGCAAATATTTAGTGAACGAATTTTTTATTTGCGATAACGATTTTTAAATAATTGGTATTGCATTTTGTTATCATAATTTGTTTCTACACTTGTGAGTATTTTTATGCTGTTTTGTTCAATTTTGTTTAAATACGTTTTAAGTTGGTGGTTGTATTCTTTGACTAGGCTATACATAGGGAAACATAATTAAAGAAATATCCGGAACTTTTAAAATTGTATTCAATCTTTTTTTTTTTGTGTTTCACTAGGCATTTTTCAAAATTCCCCTGAGTTTAAGTAATGACACCTTCCATTTTATTCGCTACTTTGATTGCTGATCAAAGCTGCTGAATTAGATGTTTGTTTTGCAACTAATTTACATAAGACAGGACATTCACAACCTTTTAACAACTCTGTTCTCATATAAATGTATTGAATTTGCTTTGCAATGTCGAGTTCTCATTTATCACAAACTTTGAATTAGATTTGAGCTTTCACACCAAAGCCGACTAGTTTTATTTTCTATAATAGTGTTCTAAAGCATCATATTGTTTAGCGAAGGAAAAAGATGTTTGCTCATTAAAACTTGCTTATAACTCTCGATGACGTGTTTTGAGGTGAAAAATAATAGGCTTCGATTTGTTTAAGCGATAACAAGAAAGAGAGAGAAAGACGAACCTCTCAGTTGCTCAGTCGGCGGCCTGGCGAAAGAATACACATAAACTTGAAAGCTGTGCGGTAGAATCTTTCGAACCAACTTAATATGGTACGAAGAAATCTGAGTTCCTAAAGCATTGGTTTGTCGAATTTTTACAGAAACAAACTAAAAGGTCATGACCCCGTCCTATTATTGGATGAACAGTGAACACAGCGATAGCAAGAGTTACAAGCAATACACAAAACAACAGTGACAACATTGGAGCAACAACGATAACAATGAAAGTAGATCTGACTGGAAAATCCTTGTTCAACATCTGTAGTATATTTTAAAACCATCACGACAGAAGATCCGTGCACGCATAATAATCACGATTTTAAAGGTATTATTACAACAAGATCTGGATCGAATTCAGAGAATGATTTGTCTACAGGGTGCCATTATTTGATTGATTTCACTGGAATAATTTTCAATTTCAGATAAAAACTTACAGTAACTTTTCTGGATCGTATTCGTAATAAATCCAATAGACAAGTCTAGACTTTCTAGATATCGATCTAGGTCCAAAATATAGCCCAGTTCTATTCTTATTTTACTAGATCAAAATTATTGACATTAGTCTAAGGCTGCAAGAGTAAGACAATTGTATGTGATCTCAATGTACGATTTCATGCAGAGTAAGCACGTCTCTGTTATTTTTTTCGTAAAATGATAGGTCTTTATTTTATATAATATATATTGTTCTGTCTGATGGAGTGAAGCAGTTTTTCACAGTCTACCGTGTTGCACAGCTGTGCATCCTTTCGTTTTGCTGGCTTTTTCATTCAAAAGCATCTCAAAATTTGCCCAGTAATGAACTGTCCGTTTAATCAAACACCCAAATAAGATGGAGGAGGAAGCCAAGCCCACACTGTAGGCAGCAGTTCATGTTTCCAACAATACATGTTTTGAAATACTTTAGTTTCTTAGGGCGAGAGCATGCCAAGTCGTCTGCGACTTCCTTCTTGCGGAAGCGTCAAAGCTATCCTTTATGTTTTACAACCTGGTCTTACGTCAGCGGCTCTGTTGGATAAGAAAAGGGAAGTGCCATTACGTGACCACACAAAATTTTACTGACCATTGCTGCGCAAACCACGAGGCCAGTCTTGTGACGCAAATTATCAGATCAACTTGTTGTTGGGTAGAGCACAGTAACTTTGACATCAGTCTGTCTTGTCAGCTATTACAACTCGCGTCGCCTCCAGTGTGGGCCTACGCTACCTTTCGACTCTATGCAGCACTGCCAAGTGCTATCTTTTGCCTTGAGCAGTCCTCGCATGCCGTTGGGTCAGCTTTGATGCAATTGAACTCTCCACTCTTCCTTTGTGTTTGCTGGCTAAAAGCTTCTCTTTAATTTATTATGCCGACGTGCAAAAATCACGCCTTACACTCAGCACCAAGAAAATTACGCTGATTGCACAGGCTCAACAAATTTCATGTATCCTGATTTCTTTTCCTGCGATTTACTTTCTCATTACATGATACAAAAAAAGCGCAGTATTAATCAAAATCTCATTGTCATTTTTTTTTCGAATTCTCGGTATTTATATGGACAGATTGGCCTACTTAGTTTTATTTTATGGCCTTGAATCAGAGTTCTGCCAAATGTGCGCAATTAAATAAAGTGTCTGTCCCAAAATCTCGATAAAAAAGCTTTTTTACCTCTAGTATTTTTTTTTAAATTTAGCCTGATGCAATTCCATGGATCTTTGGTGTTGGTGAAAATCAACAATTGATGTTTCACCAATATTAACAGTACTCACAGCTTATAATTACCTCTGTTGTCTGAACATGTTTGGGGGAAAATGGATGGGG
>BLXT01007004.1:116769-133221 GCA_019648995.1 Plakobranchus ocellatus | reverse complement strand
GGGAGAGGGATTGTTGGGAAGAGGGGCATGGTGCAATATTTTTGGCAGTTAGTTTCTGGATTTATAAATTTTTATTTCAATTTCGCAAAAACAATAAATAATGAATATTATCCATAATATAAGATAACCTATATATTGCTGGAAGATATTGTTGATACATACCATTGGGTTTTACCGTCGAAGTAATCATATTTTTTTCTCAATGCTCATTTAAATACTCCTAGATGCTAGAACTTTACGATCAAACTCACTTTTAAAAGACAAATTCTGGTGGTGTTCAAATTTAATTTTGGCATTAACTGAATTGAATCTATTGACAATACACTTACATTGTGTGAGTTTTTTTTTTTTAAAGGAATGAAGCTATGTTATACTTGTATTTCAAATTGGCAAAGTTTATTTTGTGTGCCAGGTAATGGTGGATGTGGGCTGTGGATGATGGCAGCCAAAAAGCTTTATATCCATGGCAATCAGATCTCCAACAGTGGCCATTGTGGTATCATGCTGCTAGATAAATCGGTAATTGAGTAACATTTCTTCTTTGTTTAATTGGGTTCATGCTTGTGTAGAATCCTTAACTTTCTTGTCAATATTGCAAAAGAAAAAAAATGTGAATAGATTTATCCATAAAAATAATATGAAATTCTTGCCAGTAAGCCTTAATCTTAGATCATCAAATTTAAAACAATGTGAGATGAGTTCCCTCTGTGATCACTTTATTTATTTGATGTTAGCTTCAATAAATTGAGTTTTCTAAGAATTTAAAGTACTTACAGGTTTCTAAAGTCTTCAGTTTTGTAAAAGCTTTCCAGATAAAAAAAAAAATTGCTGAAAAATTCAAATACAAACTCAGAGCAATTATAGCAGTGAAGCCATGGTCAGCTTTTTGGCATACTGAGTTTTCAGTATTATGCACAATCCTTACAATTTATATTCCTGAAGATACCTTCATGTCTTAATCTCATTTCCACCAAAAGATATATGACTGTGAAGAACACAGACTTAAGAATATTTAAGGCTGCTGACCGACACAATTTCCATCCTGTTACATCAGTATAAAAAGTTAGCCTATGTTATTGCTGTGTGAAATCTTATGATTCAGTATCCACAGAAACCTTTAAAATTTATGCATTGTATTTTGATGCTAGATTTGATGTCAGCATAAAACTGAATCAAGCAGTTCTCTAAGCCAAGCATTTTTAAAATAATACACTAAAAGATGGTTGAGTAATGATACTCTTGTACTGAGACTCTTTATACTCTGCGCAGACAAGCGCCATGGAGGGTCATCTTGGTCAGTTATTGACCAATGTAAGCCGTCGCAGTTTCTCACAGCAAGATGACAATCTGGCAGTGCAGGAGCCCAGAACTAATTGGGCAACACTTCAGTACAACAACATCTTCAACAACATTGGTGAGCTGCAACTACATTCACATTACCTAGAATTTGTTTTTAAAAGTACAACAACATTTTCGAAACAGTGGTGAGCTACATCTGCATCAATATTACTTGAATTTGTTTTTGTCGGTACCAATGCTAAACCAAATTTGTATTTGTTTTGATGTTTTATCCTGTGACTGCTCAGTTAAAGTATTTTTTTCTTTAAAAAAAAAATGCCCAATGTAAATCATTGAATAACTGTGCATCTGGTTTTTCATCCCTTTAGCATGGATAGTCTAAGTTGATCATGATATGCCAACTTCTACCTTCTAAACTTCTTTTTTCAATGCTTTAAGATTGCTAAATGTTGGCCTAATTAAATGTTGTATTTTTAAAACTTTTTTTCTCCAATTTTTATAACATTAAGCAACTCTCAAAACCCAATGCCTGTTGCCTCTGACTTTAATTTTGAGCATCTGTATAAATTATCCTCCATTCATGTAGTAGAAATGATTGGATCTGGAATGTTCCTCCAAACACTCATTTTATAGCAAGGAACTATCAGTGTCCAAAGGCCACAATCCACATTTGTATGTTTTGGATGCAAAATAAAATTAAAAAAAAATATTTATATAGAAAAAAATCAATAATTTGATGCAGAAAACACTCCATATCTTCCAAACTTGCTAAGAATTATAATTTGTTATTATAAGGTTAAGTTTGGTTGGAAAGACAATTGGTTTATATTAAAATTATGTAGACTGAGAAATCAAATAAATTAATAAAGTAAAAAAAAACAAAAAACAAGCTAAAAAAAAAAAGAAAATGAAACTTCGTAGTTAACTTGTATATCTTGAACTGGACACTTTTCCACATAGGATATATTTTTTATTGAGAGTTAATATTGATTGTGTTTTCCTTTAGGTCATGGAGTTGTGATTGAGATTAAGGAAGAGGTGCGAATGTTTTACAACGCTGTACATGGAAACCACAGAGATGGAGTGCTTATGTCCCAATGTGCTCCAGCTGTGTTGGAGGGAAACAGCATCACCAGCAACTGTGGGAATGGGGTGGTCACTTCTACACATGATAAGGTAAAAATAACTAGATTATTTTCACAATATCACCAGCAGTTGTGTGAATATAGTGGTCATTTCTTCATAATTATGATAAGTTAAAAATACAAAACTATGTACACAGATGCACTTATACTTAGAAACGGCATGGTTACTCATAAATACAATAAAGAAACTACCCAAAACTACGCACAATGTTCCCATTTGTAATTGGAATAGGTGGTGAATAATACATATGAGGATGTAAAGATACAAAATCTTGACTGTGAATATTATCACTTATGACTATTGAAACACTGTGGTCACTTCTTGCCCCTGTGATGTGCCTTCCTGATTACTGATGTGTCTAAATTTTGTATTGGATGGGAGATGGTTATATAAGAGACATTTATTTGAATTGCAGACATGACAGGACTAATTACATAGGCTCTTTTGGAAAATCTAAATAATTCCCTGCTGTTTTATATGATTATTTTAAACTTTTTCAAGCAATGTTTACGTAAGAAAATAGGTGTATAAAAATTGAGAGTGAAAATGAAATAACAAAAGAATTTCAAGAACTATTATTAGTAGAGTAGTGTAAAGATTAAGGCACGAGTAAGGAATTATTTGTCTATGCTGATTGCTGGTGTGCATGTATATAGTTCCACCAATTATATGCATTATCTCTGCTGTATTTAATAAAAGATTAGTATCGTCATGCTTAACTGTCATTTAGCTTTTTCCACAATCATGAAAAAATCGTTTTATGCTCTGGAGCATAAAAATGACAGGTCTCCTAAGCATCTTTGACATGTGTGTCTTTGACCAGTGAAACTTATGCAACCTGACAGTGTTTGACCATGTGTGAGTTACATAATATACACAATACTGCCTTCCAAATGGTGGAGGCAGTTGTCTTTCATTCGCCGGCAGCCTAAAGAAAAGCAGTATTGTAAGATTCCCTGTGATTCGGCAGCATTTTTCATACTTATGTGAAAACTGGGCGTCTCCTTATGTTGAATCTCATAGCTTCATGAAGACCTGATCGGTAAATTGGTGAAAATCGCACAAACATGTTAGGTCCTTAACATTATCAGACTGAAATGACTCTCATACATCTATAAATCAACTTCTGCACTCTTTTATTTTAAAATCTTTTACATTCTTGCACTCATTCCGCTTTCAAATGCAACCTATATAACGAGCAAATTTTTTTTTTAAAGTGTTGAAAATGTGCCAAAATCTTCTTAATATAAAAAAAAAATATATTTATCTAAAAAAAGAAATAACAATCAAACTAACTTCCATAGCATCAGGTGTAAATCTGTGGGGAAATTCAAGAATTTATTGTCTATTTTACAACTGTTATAGATGCGGTCCTGCAACACACACACGCACACACACACTTATCTCCAGTATATAAATTATAACGCCAGCATCAACTTGGTTTTTTTCCATGGCTCTTCATAAAAATCAAGTTGTTTAGAAAGTCCTTATGTACATATTATTAATTTCTGGTAAATGTTTTATATATAAATTTAATTTTTAAACCTTTTCATTATGTGTGCTCCTTACCATTAAAGGAATGGAAATCCAGGGTTTTTCTTTAAAAAAAAAATTCAGCACTATTTTAATGTTCTTTGACTATTGAAACGTAAAGAAAAAAAAAATTGAAACATATTTTCAAACATTGGTCTGATTAAGCATCTGTTATGTGTGATGGATCGATCACACTAGGTCTTGTGGGCGTTTTGTAATTTACAAAGGTACTGGTAACATCCTTTTGTTCTTTTCCAAATTTTCATTAACCCATTTTCATAATCAAAATAAATGTTCTCATCATTTAAAATAACCAGTAAATGTATAATGTAATATTACTAATAGTAATTAATGTTTGTAAATGAAACCTTGGACTTCTAACATTTATATTCATTTACATATGGGCTCCTGAAAATGGACCAATGAAGATTTGCACCATAAAAAGAACCATTGTTTTGTAACTTCAAAAGAGTATAACTTTACTGAATACTGAGATGCACCATTGAAATTGGTATCAACTTTCAAAGTATTATAAGCTCTTTTAGGACATGTAAAAAAATGTCTTCATTTGTGAGCTTTTCAATTTTAATTTTGACCCTCAAGTGTCGCTATCCTTTACTTAAACGCTCTTGTGTCACTTTTTATTAATCATAACACTACTTTTCTCGAATATTCAATATCTGATTAAAATTTTACCTTATGAGGGTTATATTACAAATTTGTGAATTCAAAAAATTGTCCTTCAATATGTATTATCACCTGGAAATGGCTTGATGGACTTTTGTGGAAAAAAAAAGAAACACAACTTTTTCTTGGATTTCAAAATGGAATGACTTTCTTGAATGCTAAGATACATCATCAAAATTTGCATTGACTTTATAAATATTAAAGTTCTTTTAGGCCAAGTAAAAAAGTCTTCATCTAGGGGGTTTATAAATTTTGAATTTCATCATTAACTTTTGCAAATAACGATATACTCCTTTACTAAAACTTTCTTGGACCACTTTTTGTAAAATATATATTTTCTCAATCTTCATCTTCTTAAAAAAAATGGCTTCTAACATTTTTGCTTAGATGATCCCAATAAGCTATCATCAGGTAGACTCATGAAAAGTTTTAAGTCTGCGATCATATTGAGGTGTGACCATTTTTAATGTCAAGATCATCGAAACAAAGGTCCACCCACTCTGTGAGGCGCGCCTGACTGTTAGTAAATGTTGTGAGCATTGGTCAGCTGAGGAATGCTGGTTGCATGACAGGATCATGTAGGATATGCATTTCAATTGGCTCCACCCAGACGACACTCTGGTTTAATTGGCTATCGCATGATGCTGCTTTTTAACTAACTACTGGAAGGCAGCTTTAAAAAAAAAATTTAGTTGTGCATAGATAAAAAACAATATGGTTTTTTTTCAATTCCGTAGAGTTATATAGATTTCCCATGAACTAAATTTTCATACAAGGCAAAAAAGTAACATTACATAATTTTTGACAATACTGCTCTTATAGCAGATCTTCAAATCAGTTTTTTGTGATGGTGTGAACCCTCTATGTGAAACTGACGTCTCTCTTTCCTTAATACTGTTAGGTGCAACTCGTGGGCAATGGAATCTACGACAACGGTCAACATGGCTTGATTTGTCGCAACAGCTGTGTTGTGGAGTCCAATGACATTGCTGGTCATACACAAACCTCAGTGATGGTGGAGGCTGGGGCAGATGTACAGGTGTGTGTGTGAAGTGTGTGTGTGGCTGTCTCATGAAAATGGATACAAGTTGAATATCTTCTTCAAATCCATATGTCTCACAAATTTTTAACATTTCTTATAAAGTGCAAGTTTTCTAAGTATTTTTATCGCTGCTCTTATTATTTACAATGAAAAGTAAAATTTTCTGAGATCCTTACCTATTATGACTTGGGTTCTTAGTCAGTGTGAAATGAAGAGATAAAAACTGAGAATCTATACCTAACATGAATTGGGTTCTTAATCAGCGGAAAGAAGAAATTTTTTGATACCCGGTAAGTTAAAACAAGGCTTAGGTGTTTGTTATGATAAATTCCTTTCGAGATCAGTCCATTTGAGTTACATGTAATTTTTAAAATACAGGCTTTGGGAACTGATTCTATTTCTCTTTGATGAGCTTCAGAAACTCTGAGTAGAGTTAACTACAGTAGACCATACCTAAATCGAAAATATCTGAACTGAAAAAAAAAAAGGCTAAACCAAAAAGAAATTGAAGAGCTCTCGGTTTTTTCCTCTTATTCTTTCTTATTAAACATGCAGTAAACCAAAAGCGTTGGCTGCCTTACTATTGTTAAAGCAAAATAAAAACTACTAAGAAAGCCCAGACACTATCCAACCGGGGCATAAAAATAATTGCTTTTTCTTTTTTTACACACCTTACCCTTCCTTTTATTTCTTGCATTACTCCACGCAAACCCAATACTGATACCAGTACCTTACACTACAGCAGGCCACACCCAATGTCTGGCTAGGTTTAGGTCCACTGCACACACTGCCCTTCCCTTCTCTTCCACCACTCAGTTACGCAGCTGTACTGTGCTAGGCACCTCCCTCATGTCTAGGTCCCGTCAGCGCAAAGCTAGGCAAATAGTGTTGCATAAGTCATCTCTCTTGTGGAGAACGTCTGTACTGGAAAACTTAGGTGATTATTAAATTGTGAAAGTAAAGGACTTCAGGACCGGAAAATGTACTAAGGCAACGGTGAAAGCTCTATTATTCTAGATCTGTAACAGGTGCAAGAACCACTTTAATGAAAGGGAAAGAGAAAAAGATAGACAGATGGATAAGAAAGAGAGAAAAATGAATAGATATGGGTGTGCATCACATTGTGTTGTGACAATAGGTGGGATTGGTTTAACCTGAATGAGCTGGTTACTCTCCTTTATAAATCTTACTTATTTAACGCGCTATGCTTACACCTAAATAGAAATCATACTCTCGAGAATTTTGGTTTAAGCAAGTTCCACTTTATAGTAAATTGTAGATCTTGCTACAAACAGGCTGAGTATGAGGCAACTCATATCTCAACGCAAAATTTCAAAATGCATTTAAAGTAAAAGATCAGGTTGAAAGTTGCCTTTGCTGAGGGCTGACATGATAGCATCCTTGTCTTTCAAGAATGTATAAAGTGTTCCTGACGAAATCTCATAATCTCGACAGATCTGGGCTTTTGACTTCACTTTCTTGTCCATCTATTCAACGATTTTAGCCTTTACAAAGAAAAACATTTCCTTATTCTTGATTCCATGCTGGATGAACACAGGCTAAGAGTAAGACCGCAATCAAACGTAGGCTTAGAAATTTAGATCTATAGTCTATTCGTTAATGCGACCTGTGAGCGTCATAGCAAGACTGAGAGATAAGAGGCAATTTCGCAACACACTGGACCTAGATCGATGCTTTCTTTGATTATTGAGTCAGTGAGTGACAACCACAACGGTGTAACTGTAAGCCTAATTGAGATCTATGTAGGTATTGAACAAAATAGATGCACCCCGAGGGCTTGAAAAGTTGAATGCGCCCAGTCTTTTCCTCATCAGCCCCACCCTCAGTCTCTTACACTACCAATCACACACACTGACAGTCACAGTCACACACGCCTCTTGCTAGCCTACGGCTGACGGACCATTCACCACTCAGTCCCATGCCTTTTTTGCCAATCCAAGTCGCCGGCGTTGCATCATTCTCTTTCGCCACCCGATGCGCAAGGTGTTCATTGGCTAATATTTTGAATGAAAGTATCGAAACAGACCATGGCTTTATCTCCTTTGTATCAAAACCGATGTTAATTTAGATTCATTCCGGAGCTATAGTCTGTTTCACGAATCAACGTATAGGCCTAGGCTTAGGCCTTTGTACGAAGCTGGGTCCCGTTGTAGGCAAGCTTATCATGTAGCAGATGCCGTTCTAGCGAAAATAAAATGTAAAGGATATATAAGAGAAAATAACGGGCTTGTGTCAAGGTCCTGTTGCATGCAAGGTCCCATTGTAGGTGAGCTCTACTGTAGTAAGTTTACATTCAAATCTAAGGTTTTTTTTAATAATGACTTTGTCAGTGTGGTAAAATAGAAATTACCGTATATAATTATATATATATAATAATGACAGATTTTTTTTAACTACAAATGCTTGATTTCAATGTAATCTCTTCTCTTTGCAAGAAATTTTACAATTTCATATTAAAGATGGTTAAATTATAAAAAAAAAAAAAAAAATTAGTGTCTGTATTTTGTAAATTTTTTGCCTTCATGACAAATTTCAGCTCAGAGACAACCGCCTCTGCTCCTCTCCCAATGGCATGTCAGCTGTCAGGGGGGAGGAGTCAGCTGTCATTGTGGCTGCCAATAATAGGTTCATCATCATAGGAGGTGGAGACTTCAGTGGTTGTGCCCACCTCACTGCTGAGAACAACACACTTGTGAAAACCAATGTTTCTGTGCGGTAAGTTTTGGAGGGGAAAGACCTTGGTAAGAACTGATTTTTAGCAGGACATTTTGAGTAAGTCTCTTTTATGAACAGGATAAAGTCCCAGTTTTTTGATGATCAAAATAAACGATAAAATCTTCTTTCATATTTTGTTTCCATGACATTGATGCCCTCTGAATTTTTTTCCATCTTTAACTGTTTCACTACCCTAAACCGGTATTTCAAGCTCAAAATATTACTACATTTGGACCCAAAGCCGGTAAAACCGGCTCAGTATAAATGGGTTAGTATTTGAATGAAGTACTAAATGTACGTTAACGTACTTTTGCGCATGCGCGAGATTTACACTTTTCTTCCTTTTTCACATAGTTTGAACGTAAAAATAGCTGTTTACATCCATATTCTGTTAAATTTTCAATCTATATATGCATCAGGGGCCTTAATTTATCAAATTGATGACAATTTCTTTATACTGCTGTAAATCAAAAAGCATTGAACATTTTTTCACAATTTTTAGCATTTAAATACCAATGTAATCACAATTTATAAAA
The DNA here is from genome assembly GCA_019648995.1 of Plakobranchus ocellatus. Lineage (NCBI taxonomy): Eukaryota > Metazoa > Mollusca > Gastropoda > Plakobranchidae > Plakobranchus > Plakobranchus ocellatus. The sequence continues at coordinate 124,242 of BLXT01007004.1, read as the reverse complement.
ATCTACCTTTCAAGGCCAATAGATTATCAATAGGTTTGCTAGTGTGTTATACATCGTCATATTTTGTTGAAATTTTTTTTACAAATTTTTTTTTATCCAGTTTGCCGCTTTTTCAAAATGTAATAATGAAAAAATTTTCTTTTTTAGTGCTTATTTATAGAAAATAGATCCAATTCCCTTCAATTTGCTATATAATTTGTATGGTTTTATCCTGTAGAAAATTTCTATATTAGCATTTTACAAAATGATAGCCAATTTTAGAAAAATCCCATTCTACCCTTGTGTCCAGTCGTAAAATATGTGTGGTAGTGAATCAGTTAATAAAACTAGCCAAACCCATTGCTGATTTTTATTATTTCACTTAAAGATATTCTTTAGAAAACAAAAACTTGCATACCAAACATTTAATGTTTTTTTGTCCCTTTATCTTTGACTTAAGGCGTGCAAAGTTCCGAAGCATTATTGCTATTAAAATGTCTACTTGTATATTTTGTCTTGCATGCTTAATAAGGTTTAAATAGGGTTGTAAAATGTGGTTTTGTAAATCTGTAAAACAACTTCTGGATTTTAAAATGTGCCCACTTTTTTTGTGGATTTTATTGACACGCCACAAAAATTTGTATAGGCATTACACATTTGAGCTTAGCTCCATTACATTGAGTTACTGAATTCTGCAATATTGTTTTATTAAGTTAAAAAACATAACTTGTTGATGAATATAAAATAAACAACATAGTTGTTCAGCCCATATGAAAACAAATTGGTGAAAAATTGGATGGCCAAAGGATAACAACTTAAAGGAGTTTACCTGAGGACAGTTGCATTTTTGGAAGCTCAAGCTCAGTCATTTTAATTAGGGATTGGTAACTTTGACATGTTTAAGCAATGGTGCTTTGTTAACCATATGAATGCTGTGGGGTGGAATTCATTTTTTTTTAAAGAACATTGGATTAATTTTGTATTATTTGGGTAAGTGGTTGGGGTTGTGTATAGAAATCCTCATGCAGAAATAAAGGAAAAAAACCTTCATTAAAAAATAATAAAAATAAATATCTACATCTAAGCATTATATCTCCTCTTTTTCAGAGTTGCAATTTTTTCACTCAATACACCAGTGCTTAAACTGTATTTTATGGACATTTTGGTAGCCAAAAAAAAAAAAGAACTTTGCGTACCATTTCTTTCTTTATTTAACATTTTTTTTCCAGGTTTCTTGTCAGCAAAATCAAACTTTCTTTTTTTTTTTTAACTGTGTGAGGATATAGCAAATAATCATTCATAAAACTTACTAGCAGATTATTTAGACCATCAATCTGACCTATGACATCAAGCAAAAATTTTTTTTCTTTAAAATTTCTCCACAACAGGAAACAGAGCAGATCAGAATTCAACAAGACTGAGTATTTGACAGACCCGTCTCCGCGACCCCACATTGCTGCTCCACCTCCCTCCACAGTGATCCCTACACATTATGTAACTGTTGTTACCAAGGTAACGGTGCCGTCTGCTGAAAGCTGCGAACAAGGTAGCAAGTTTTGCATAATTCTGTAGCCCATGTTGATACCTGAGAATGTTTTGCTTTGGGCTGTTAAGAGGCTGAATGCAGTTTTAAAAGCTGCAAAAAATGTACTTTTTTTTTTTTTTTTTTTTAAATTTTGTACATTTGGTTACAATTGTTGATTATTTAACTACACCTTACTTACGCATTGTATACTCTTATACACAAATTCGTATAACTTGGCTGTCTTTCTTAATGTACTGATATTCTTATTATGATAAAAGTTGTGATTTAGTTTTTTTCTGTTGTTGTAGTATTGTTTGCTACATCCTGTTGATTAATGATAAGAGTTTTAATGAGCTGATACATAAGATGGGAGATTTTGTGACAAAACCCTTGCCCCAGATACACAGGTGATATGGATGGAAGATTTTTACTGTGTTAAATAAGATTCAGTCATGTTTTGCTGATCTAAAATGAAAGGCACCTTAATAGAGCAGCTTCCACCTAAATAATCAGATCCTCTAGATATATTGCTCATGTGTTGTCTCAAACTTATTTTTGTAAATACTGAGTTTTCTGGGCCTGTTAATGAGACAAGGCCCACAACTGATAGCAACACTGTTTCAATGGTGCCTGTTTAGCAGCAAGAGGGTCCCTCTGTGGTGTTCATCATGTAATGTCGACACATTATGTGAGGCCATCAAAACAAATCAGTCTGAAGTTGGATTTTGGACATTTGAATTTGAGCATCATGTGGAATCTTGCAGTGTACTCTTTACAAAGTAAAATTTCTTGTCTCCATCCCAATCCTCACAAAGGATATGTGTTTTAAGATTATGGATACATATATACACATTTAATTTTTTTTTTTCATTGAATTTTTTTTTTTTTTGGGGGGGGGGGGGGGGGGGGGGGGTGTCAATACCTTTCTACATCTGTATAAATTTTTAAAGGCTTTAATACAAAAAGGGATTAAGTGCGGGGTTCAATTTGCCGTGAAAAAAACAACAAATGACTCATTTTATATTGGGTGACCCTTCTGAATTTAAAAAAAATGTAATTTGAAGCTGAATGATTTGAAGAATGAAACAAATCCCAAAAAAGAAGTTATTGGCGAATGCAGGTCTAACTTACCTGGCGGGCTTACAATAATTTTTATTTTCGTGTAGAGAAAATAAACTTTTGTCAAAGTAAAGTTTAAACAGACTTTGTTTGGTCTTACAATGAAGCTTCAATCCTAGAAGTGTCACAAGACAATGCAAATATGTACATTTGATTGCAATGGGATATATTTATTTCAGAAGTGAATATATATTTTTCACACCACAAAATTGGTTAATAAGGAGTCTTATTGTTTTGTTCACATTTAAGCCTGTTTATGCTCCCCCATCTCCCAAGAAGAAAAAAGGTAAACATTAAACTTTAAACCCTTTTTGTTTTTGTAGTTGGACTATTTTAGAGTAGTGAGGTATAATCTTGATCTGTTTATTTCATCCCCCTCACTGCTACATAATTTTTCCCCTAGTATGCTAAACTGCATACCCTTTACTACTAGTCTAGATCTAGTTCAGATCTCAATTTAATATGGGAAAAACAGATTTTTTTCTACTTTGTACAAATCAATTATACATGTATACTCTGTATATCTAAATATCTAGATTTGGCACAAATACACACACACAAAGAGAACTTAGATAAACAGATTGTGTTTGGGGAATACTATATCAATTTTTTTTGGGTTATAGGCATGGGGAAGCCCTACTTCATTTAGGAAACTCCTCCATTTTTAAAAAAAGACAGCTCTACTTGAAATAGACAAAGCAGAACTGCCTAGAGCTGATATGAATGGTGCTTGTTCTTATCACATGAGAGTTTTTAAGTTTGGTATGTAGTGTATGTACACAGAACGTTGGGGGTTTAGCATGAGTTTTTTTTTTTTTTGTTTGCCTCATATCAAAATTTGTCCTAAGGAGACTACCAATTAGATGCGCATACTTTGATGGTGAAATTTTTCACCTTCTTGACCATCAAAAAGCTTTTGGCAATCAATGAAGAGAAGTACAGTAAGAAATCAGGACTGACCTTGCCAAACAAAGTGTAGCATTGGTAGTGAATCGACTGCTATGGGGTTGAATTATCTCCTTGAAAACATAAAAGCCATAAGTTTGATCAATTTTATCTTACTTAGAAAAGATATTGGAACTCTGAGATATAGAAATAATTATATAGAATTTAAAAATATAATCTAAAAACACTTCAAAAGATAAAAGTGTAAGATATACGTTTACACATTTGCATCTCGAGTAGTAATTATTGTTACTCAGCAGTCAAGTGGTTGAATCATGGCGTACTTAACTACAGGCCTACTCAGCGCGCGACTGGGGGCCCTGACTGGGGGCCTACTGCATTTCTGTTATTAAACATTATTATGTAGTTTTTTTTTCAAGTCAACTTTAATGTAAGGTTTATTTAATTGATTTATATGTTCTAGTAACCCATGACCAGCCGGCGTGAGCGATCATGGACCTCAACCCCACCCCACCCTAAATAGTTTGAAGCAATGTTGATAGTATAAGGAAGAAAGAGGTTGTGACAAAAGACATGAAATAAAGAGGAAAAGAAGACAGTAAATAAGACAGTAAATAAGCAAGACAGTTGCACAAATAAACAGATGACGTAGGCGTTCATGGACCTCAACCTCACCCCACCTTAAATAATTTGAAGCAATGTTGACTGTGTAATAAGGAAGAAATGTTGTGACAAAAGACATGATATAAAGAGGAAAAGAAATTAAATAAGCAAGACAGTTGCACAAATAAACAGATGACGTAGGCGTTCATGGACCTCAACCTCACCCCACCCCACCCTAAATAATTTGAAGCAATGTTGACTGTATAAGGAAGAAATGTTGTGACAAAAGACATGATGAAGAGGAAAAGAAGACAAGAAATAAGCAAGACAGTTGCACAAATAAACAGATTACTAAGACTAACCTGTAATAGTGTGCTAAGCTGACTCTGACAGTTTCAATCTTTTCAAGGCAGGCTCCTTGGTTGAACGGGGAGTTGCGGCGTAGCAATGGTTCTTCAAAAAGATGTTGGAAAGTGATCTTGCATGTTTCTCCGTCATCTGGAACTCAAACATCTCTGAGAGAGTCATGGCTATGTTGCTGAAGGATTTTCTGCATACCAAGTCTTTGACAATGTTGAAGACGATGAAGCAGAAAATTGTCCACTGACATGCCCTGTCCGCCGGTGTTTTGAGGCCACCCCTGTCAAGGGAGTTGGTGTATTGTCCGTACTTCTCAAAACAAAATGATGTCTGTCCAAGTTCGTCGGACTCTGTGTCTTTACAGGTAACATACCCAGCTATGTAGACAAGTACCGATTTAGTCTCTGATGGTACGGAACTTTCGAGAATCTCCAAACTGTCCACTGCCTCACAAGCCTTCTCATCCGACTCGATAGCGAAGCCACAGTTAGAGCAGGCATGGCCTGGTTCATCATACATGATGTCTGTTTTCAGATTGAGAAGCAACTTGGCTTTGTTAATGTTTGTTTTCTCCACGATTTGCTGCACGTTTATAAAATATGTTCCCCCTGAACCCTGACGAAGTTTGCTGATTTTTATTTCCAAAGGGTCAGTGGAAAACTGTCCAAGCAGAACATACTGGTGTGAAGTCAAAAGCAGATGTCGACAAAGACTAACAAGTCCATTGCAGGTATGGAAGATAACCTGCGCGGTGTCCCGAGTCAACTGCTTCTGTCTCTTTCCTTGCTTTCCTGCCATCTGCAGAGCCATTTTTCCAAAGTTCAGGATGGTTTCCAGCATTTCATCATTGGGGTCACCAATTGCCGCCTGAAGATGGTCATTTTGGCGAACGTCCATGTACTGTGATTTTACATTTAAAATTTTCCACCAAGTCAGGACTTTGTTAATGAAGATGGCTGTATCTTCTACATCTTCAAACTTCTCCATTCCAGTGTGTTTGAGTAGAGCTTGGTGGGTCTTTTCACTGAAGACTTTGAGACATGTGGACACTTTTTGGGCTTGAGCAAGACAGACACCTCGTCTAGGGTTGACATTTTTACCAGTGAATCTGCTTCCAGCTTGTAGAGTTCCACAAGGTGATTCCACATTGCTGTCCTCCAAACACCATCATGATAATATGACAGCTGTCCTGTTGCTTCCGTCAGCCTGTTATTTCTGATGTTCTTTAGGATGTGACCATAATCGTACAACAGATAAACACCAGCTTGTGTCTCCCATGGCCTCTGCCAATTGGCTCCTAACAGCTGGAAGAACGCTTGGTTGTTGCGGTTTCCGTCACAAATGATGGCCTTGATGTGACCGCCAGCTTGCTCGATAGCTGCAAGTGAAAGCTGGATTTGTTCATGCAGGAACATGACTTAAGCCTTGAAATGGGCAAGATATTCGAAAGAGAATTTGGCCCACCAAACATACATGAAATTATGATCCCAAGCGCTATTTTTGCCAAACATTGTGGATCATCCACACTTCGCCCAAATACCTGTCCTCCATGATAAAGCATCATCTTTTTCACATACACTTCATCTTGAAGCAACACACACAGTCGTTGTCGTTCCTCTAGTGTTTTGAAAACTGCGTCTGAAAACGTACACTCATCGAGTTTGCCAACTTTTGATGTAATTCGGATTAGCGTCTGTGCGGATGGAAGTTGAAAATCATGACGCAATCTTTCGTACAGACACCTTGATGTTGTGAAATACTGAAATGCTCTCATAATGATGTCTGGAGTATACAAAGGCTTGCTGACTTGCTGTGTCCCCATGGCTTGTAACTGTTGCTGGATTATTTTTTTCTTGTTGTCCAGTTCAAGGCGATTTAGAAATCTTATGTTTTCTTCTAGTGCTGACCATGTTTTTAATGTTGTTATTCTGTTTCTTGATAGAGAGGATGTAGTGCATCTCACTCCTAAATGGAAATTTTCAACAGTTTGATCATCAAAAATTTTGATGACGAACAAAGGGACTCCATTCAGTAATTTCTTGGACTGAACATGCAAAATATTACTGTCCATATAAGAAATAACCGGAACAGCTAGGTCTCTTTCATTAGCTAACAACTTGTCTTTCAAATCAGGAAATGTCACACTGTTGTTTATCAAGAAAGCCGCAAGTTCATCTTCTTCTCTATTCCTCTCAAAGCATGAGGAGCGCTCTGTTGTGTGAGGAGATGGTGGGGGGTGTTGGGATTTGGCTAGCTGGTACGTTTGGCCAGACAGAAGGGGGATGTTTAGGTCGCTGTTTTCCTCTCAGGCTAATTGTTTCATACCCAGAAGGCCAGTGAAGTTCACACACGACAGTGTCTTTAGAAACAACAAAATTGTCATTTGGTATTACGGAAATCCAAGCTTTCTTCTCATGTTCATCCTTTGGAAATCTGTATACGGCCAATTTCCTCTCTGTGCCACATCCTTTTTCTGAAGAATAGTTTGTTTTGCAACCATACACACAACATTTCTTGCCCATGATGTAGATCTAGATCTAATACAAACATGAGAAAACAAAGAAGAATGCCATCTAGTCTAAGAGGTCTAGCAAGAGTCTCATTTAAACAGCGTAGTCACAGTTACATGTCATCTAGATCTAGGGAGCATGGAATCTAGTACAGAAAAAAGAATAATAATCACACTCATTGGTTATAGAATCTACTTCAGAATCGTGTCATAGTTTATTGCAGTTGAGTAAGAGTAAGATCAGAGAATCGGATCAAGTTAGATCTAAGAATCTAGGGTTGGATTTAAGCTTTAACTTTAAGATCTAGGTTTAATCAGTTTAGAGATAGATCTAGATTCAGAATCTAAGAGGTAGATTTAATCTAGATCTAGTGTCAGATCTAGCTAGATCTAGAAATTTAGCCCTGGCAGGCCTACTGACGTTAAGAACTGATGAGATGATAGTAGGCCATGGGGCAGTGGCTTTGTCTAA
>BLXT01007004.1:18993-32679 GCA_019648995.1 Plakobranchus ocellatus | reverse complement strand
AATAATAATAATAATAATAATAATAATAAATAATAAATAATAATAATAATTTAAACAAGAAATCCTGATCATAATGTTCAGTCACATTTGTTTATTTAACTTTCGAGGCATTTACATCTTCGTGTCTCTGCTTTATATTAGATATTGAACTCTAATAATTTCTATTGTTGCAGTCCTTATCTATTGGTTGTGACGGTGTCTATAACTGTATTACTGAACCACGGTGGGCAAAAGATATAGCTAATATTTTGTTTTTCTTCAGAAAGGAATCATATATACATACATACATACATACATACATACATACATACATACATACATACATACATATATATATATATATATATATATATATATATATATATATATATTATATATATATATCTATTTTCTATTTGTAGTGGCTGGGGGTTAAAAGCGAAAGGCTTTTTAATGAAAGCACCAATTGACACGCGGTTTTTGACAAATAATTCTTTGATAATTTATCTAGCGTGTGACGCCTTTGCTTTTTCCGAGTTTGATACTGTTTTGCCGTGAAAACTAAAACATTTTTATTTCACCGCTCGCCTCTTTCAATCAAACACACACTTAGATCTGTGTTTTTCAAAATCTTTTGTCGTCGTGGGCATATATCTATACAGAGCTATGTTCTATATTTGGGACAGTTGTCCCAGGACGATCTAAAAAAGTGAACCAAATGCAACGGTAAACATATATGGGCCCTTCAAGTTCTTACTGAACGATTAAATGAAGCGTATTAAACGCAGCTCTGGGTATCGATTTGACAGTAAATATCTATAGATCTAGATCTAGATTAGATGTAGGCTTGCCCTAGAACATAGCATTAAAAAAAAAACTGTGAGTTTGGTTGAATCGAATCGAGATTAGGTTGGCCTAGACGGTGATTCAGCCTAGCCTAGAGTCTAAATTTAGATCTAGATTCTGGATTAGATCTTAAGAGACCGTTTCCTCGGAATCATAGATCAACATCCAAGTTTGATCTAAAATCTAGAATCCAGGTATGTTATTGGAACGTAGAGTCTAGATGTAGATCCAGGACCTGATAGGCCTAGATCCAGATCTGGATAAAAAAATCTAATGTAGATCTTCGTTAATTAGGATCCACACGCCTAAATTTGGCAAGTTTTTACCAAAATTGCGTTCCAGGATTCTGATTATATATCGCCCGATACCGAAATTTAGAGAAGGCCCTATCTTGAAATTGTTGATTCACGTTGAGATAATGATTGCAAACCAGGTAGCAAAATTAAAATACTAGCCTACATATTTATTTAGATCCAGAACCAGTATCTCGATAGCTAAAGTTTATTTCAAACTTTCCGTTCCATTATTGCTGTAACAGTGAATTTTTTTACTTTGGCCTAACTTTAATTATCATGACGATTTATATAATAACATTTAAATTTGTTTTGAAAAATTGGACTGTTTATAAGGATTTCTTTCAAATTATGCAAACAAGTCAATCTTTAATTGCTGTAACTCTCTCCAAGTCAAGATATCGACTTCGAGACTTCAAAATCCTGCTCAGACAAGGATACAGTAACTTTATTTGGTTTACTTTTGCTCTTAGAGAAGGACATCACATTTCGAGTTCATAGGGCATAATCATGGCAGTTGCTAGATTAATCTTTAATGAATTATTGCAGGCCCCAACCCTTCAAAATGATAGAATGCAAACTCCATTCATAGCTTACATGAAATGATTCTCAGATAAAAATTAAACCTTATTAAGGCTGCGGTACGCAAAGCACCTTTGTTTAGTTTATGTTTTTGTTTTGGGATGTTCAATTCATTTACGAAAGAATGTCAGGTTTTTTTGGCTGGCTACAAAAGCAGTGATCATTCAATCTTAATCAAGAAATACACTGGAATAAGGTTACATTTCAGATGGCTAATTCTTTGATTCCTATTTTGGTTCATGAATTTTTCACATTTTTTTACAAGCGTTCTTTGCATTTTGTTTACTGTATGTATACCCAAGTTTGGTAGATTATGGTCCTGTTCAGTTTTAGAGAAATCTGCTTAAAGTCGTTATGTTATAAGACTTTCCTCAGCAGATAGTTTAAGGCAAACCTCGATTTATGTGCTGAAAAATATAACTTTTTAACATCAGTAAGGATTTCTTGGTTTTTATTTACTTAATGCGATACTAAGACAAGTAAATAATGCTCAGGAAAATGTGTTTTCCTTTTCCGTTCATTTGAACGGGCAAACATGCTTGTATATATATATATATATATATATATATATATATATATATATATATATATATATATATATATATATATATATATAGATATGTATGAATTTGCATTTATTGTTACAACTGATAATTTTGATATAATTTTAAAATAAATTTATTAAAGAGAAAATTCAAATATTGTTCCATTTTTTCAAGGTTTATTCCAAATGGTATATGACCAAAATGCTATGTATTGTTTTCTCTTTGTAAATCTACTCGCTACAGAATACTCATCAGCTTTGCTCAAACCAAATCTGCCTCAGTTTATCAGACTTTGATGAGGCTTAGGAGACAAAAACAAAACAAAACAAAAAAAAAAACAACTTCAAGAAAGCAGCAGTTTAGACTGGTGGGTTTTAATTTAGGAGCAAGTAAGAAATAGAGAACATCTAGCCTACAATAAAAAATCTGTGGATGGAAAAATAATAATATTTTGGTTAACTCAACCTCCATGATCCATACATTAAAAACAATCCTACTCACACTCATTGATGCCAGTTTTCTAATGTGGTGCCCATACACAATTGATCTTATTTTTGTTGCACCCAGTTAGGGAAACTCAATTTAAGTGTTATTTTGTTCTCACAAAAAAATTACATCAAAAGAACAAAAACTCTTCCCAACAAAAATAGGAAAACAAAATACGCACATGCTACAAATAAATACACACACACAAACAAAAACCGAAAAGAAAAAAAAAACAAACCTTTATTTAGTTTGAAGTGAATGAAGCAAAGTTGTTTTTTTCACAAAGCGGTCTCGACAAAAGCGTGATCATGAAATTCTTGGGTACAAGTTATTTAGTTATTATTGTATAGTAATGAGAGCGGGTGGTTTGGAAAATATAAAACAAAAAAACAAAGCAAATACTTATGAAGTAGCCGTTATAGAACGATGTCGTAAAAAAGGGGGAACAATCTCACAGGGGAACGAGGTTGGAGCAAAAACTGTAGGCCTTATCTGAAGGTAGCAATAATAAAAGGGCCTTGTACTAAGGAAAACAAGGTCTTTTTATTATCGCTATCAAATAGTTTTCTTTTCATTTCAATGAGTCACCAAATCACTTTAGATCGGTAATAAAAACGTTATTTGGAAAAATGTTCTTCACATTCGAAATTGGGAAATAGCATTTCTATATCTCCTTTTGTCACATTCCATAAGTTAAAAGTTTTCTCTATAAAATCCTTTACAAAAGTCTCCAAAACATTTTAAGGGGCATAAGACGAATAAGAAAAAAAAAAATTAAACGCATCCTAATTCAGAAACACTGTGTTTTCTATAGAGGCTAGACAAGCATATTGGACAAAAAACCCTACCCTTCACCGCATATAATGCTTTTGTTATCAATTATTAGCGAAAATGATTATTTCATTCTTTTTTTGCGCAGGCCAAGTCCTCTTTGCCGGTGGAAGCCAAACTCTTGTTTTAACGCATTTGGTAAGCAATGTTTTGCCTCTGCATTTTGACCTCGCGTGCCAGCTGGCATGCTACACAAGAGCCACAGAAGTGAGTCATTAGACAGTCGTCACAGATGGAGCCCTGGTAGGATTGGGAAAAAAAGCCACAAGTCATTTCCATGAAGAATATAGCTTTCTTTCCGAGTTCAATTTGTTGGCGCAAGTTAATGTGGGCCATGTGGCGCTTTTAAAAATCAACAAATGAATGTGTTTGGTAAGGACAGAACATGCAACTTGGGACACAGAAACTGCAGCTTTAAAAAAACAGCAACCCTCTCATCTCAAATAGAAACTTATCTGTTGATTACTGTTTGATAATTGATTTACTGATTGGTTGTGAAATAGGTTGATAAGTTGATTGAGCATTTGTTAATTGATAAGTTGAAAGATTAGTTGCCTGGTTGATTGATAAGTTACTTGGGTGATTGCGAAGCTGTTTGGTTCCAAAGTTTGTTGATTGTTTTGTTGAGAAGTTGATTTATTGGTTGATCGTTTGAATAACTGATTGATTCATTGGGACATTGTTTGGTTGATTAAGGATTATGAAGTTAGTTTTATAGAATATTTGCCTATTTGATTGACTGAACGAACGATTAGCTGGTTAGTTCGTCATTTGATTAACTTCATATTTTCTTATTTTTGATTTTATGCCATCGTATAGACAAGGCAAATAGGCCACAATGGTTCTGTGCTTCTAAGACTACTCAAAACTAGTTTTACTCTATTCTGCTTTTCTTTCCTCCTAACAAAAATATTTTGCCAAGTTTTACTTCTTCCTCATGTTTTAAACTACGTATTCATCAGTTTACTGATTGATTCATGATCATGAAAATATATTATTTTGATGAGCATCTCTGCTTTGTTGTCTACCAATCTGTCTGAATATTTGTTCTAAAATCTTTCTCCTCGCTGCATTTTCTGGCCTCTCTTTTCGTCTGCCTGTCTGTCTGTTGGCTGTTATTCTGCATCTCTGCCTATTTGCAAGCTATCATTCTTGCTCTTGCTTATTCATACCTTTTTCTGTCTGCTTCTATGTCCGAATATCTGGATATCTATTTGATAGTCTGTCTTTATCTTTAAGTCTCCTGACCTGCTTGTTTAAGACCTTGTGGCATAATGGTCAGCACACCATCCTAAAATCTACATGGACATTTTCATGTAGGAATCAATTTCGAACCCACCAACAACAGCCTGGTCTTAAAAGGGCTGTAAAAGCCTGAGATCACCTTGTTATGAGCGGGCTATGTACAAGAAAAACTTTCTGTTTATTTGCCTTTGTGTAAGCCTAACCTCAATGTTGTTCTGAGTCCTCCACTTGGTTCTGAGGACAAGGACAGGCGTAGGCACGCAGCAGGCGACACAGATGGACTCGTCCATGTCACTTGAGAGCTGGCATAGAAAGCACAGGCCGCAAAATGAAGCAAACAGGCCTGGCGAAGGCAGGAAAAAATGTAAAAGTAAAAATGCAAGTCACTACACAAACAAAAGCTTATATAAAAGATGGACAAGCTAAAAGTGACAGAGGGAAAAAACAAGTATAAATAAACAAAGTTATGCAATTGAACGGAGTGCAAAGTGGGCGCAATGTCAAAGTGAACACCGATCTATCAAGCCGAGCTAATTTTTGATAATTGCGGAATTGCAAATTTATGGTGCAAAAGTGTACTGAATGGGCAAACACACTATGTGCAATATTGATACAAATGAAAAGATAGCCTAGATCTCTGTTGCAAATAATATTAATAATTTATAGAGCAAAAATGTTGACTTAAAGCAAACATAAATTTGGCGCCTACACACTGATTTATTAAATTTAGTTTTTGAGAGTGTATTGACCCACCTACCACACTGTGCACATGTCTGTTGTACTTGAACTCTTATATGCTTTCCAGAAAGAAAAGGAACATTTATGAAGTTTTTCTTTTTAGAACAGCCTCAATTCAGTTCTATTATGCGACTATACAAGACTCTGGTTAAGAACATTGACTTGGAAGCAGTAAATTAAACCATATGAACTTAAGATAAATCGTTTCATAAATATATGAAAGTAAACTCTCTGTAAATAGAAAAAGTAACAAAGGCAGCAGACGTGTAGGGTTTGAATGACTTACAAATGCCACAATCATCGCAACAATCAAACACTCCGGTGTTCCAGCCTCGCTTGCTCTGTACGATTGGTTGTTGAACTACCACAGTGGTGCCCCCTACCGGCTGGCTGTGCACCACTTGGTCAAATCCATATCCAGCCTGTGGAGACGGGGCGTAGCCCGACTGGTCGTACTGCGGTGGATTAACCTGGGTGAGCATTATCACGAATGATAACAATTGGCATTTCTATACACTGGACATAAGATCCTGGACATTTCGGCGTTTTACTCGCAATATTTAGACAGTCTTAACTTTTGCAGCAATCATGCAGCGGGTTAACTTTATTGGCTCAATATTCAGGCATAATCCAAGCTAAGCAAAGATTATGGAAAATAAAGATTGTCCACTTGGAGTTTTTCTGCTCTTTTTTGGGCTTTGTACCATTTTGGGGATTACTGCTCTAACTTTAAGCTGTCAATTTTGTAAAGTGTAGGAATATAACTATTCTAAATACGATGTGTTTGATGAATTGGTGTTTTTTGTTGTTTTATTTTATCGTTTTCACCATTATCACCTAATTCTCAAGAAACACACTCCTACCAATTGCTCATAATTTCTTTTTATAAATGTTCGGCCTGTTCAGTCGCTTATCGTGGATCCATAAAAAAGCATAACATTTTATCTATTTTTGCGTATTCTGTACGTGGCATTCATCTCAATTTTAATTCTCTTATTTGTCGATCTAGTTACAATTCAATTTGTACAAAATGAATGTCCATACCACATTTTTGACATTGCAGTTAGCGGAAGTTAAATTAAAGACAAAAACTGAAACTGATCCCGTGAGTAAAGTCGTGTGTGGCCTAGTTTAAGCTTGGAAACATGTAATTGAGTGAAGTGATTATTCATTATTTTCCTTCGAAACAGATTTGAAGACGGTGCGTCATTTGATGTGTGCAAGATTTATTCTATACGTCGCATTGTTTAGGTAGTTCTGAGATTCTGAGATATTTCTGCAAAAAAAGTTATTCTTCCTGCCAAAATTCAAATGGAGCGTTTCAAGGAAAAAATTGAGAAAAAATTGTGTTACTGACAAAAGAAAAAATTGATAGGATTATGGGATATTTGAAGTGAACAGAAAAGAACGGCGATGTACACCTTCGACATTGGGTCGATAAAAAAGCATTTTTTTTTCATGAAAATGCCAGACCTTGGTTGACGTCCTGGTGATGCCGAGCGAAAACATATATATATAAGAAAGCTTTTGAACTTAAAAAGGGAACAACCAATTAATTTTGTTACGAAAGACATATAGCCTGTCGTGAAAATAAGATAATTGACAATAATAATAATATGCAAAAACCGAGCAATATGTTTAGGTAAATGTTTTTTGAATTATATCTGTCCACATGGGCACTTTGCCTAACGCACCTCTTCAACATTGACGGTTTTAACGGAGGCCGTGCTCTTGGAAAATAAAAGAGAATAGGAACTTGGAACACATTCTCTTCCCCAGGATGCGGGCTCTGCAAGCTATCTGAATAGCATTAGCGTTCTGCATGAATTCATGCCACAAAGTTAAAGCGCAGTGGTTATAAAAGTGTTTGACTTTTCTCAAAGACATCATCAAGAAACAATAAAAGGTTCTGTTCAGAAGTTTTGCTCTTAATGCCTAACATGTCAGCTTGGTGCACCAAAAATTCTCTCTCCACCCCCCCCCCACCCCCACCCCCGACCCTAAACATTTAAGCCGAAGATTGAAAAAGACTTCCTGGAATGTGTTCAAATTGACTTTATAGACATGAGACACAGTCCAGATGGAGTTATCATAATATTGCTCATTTAATGGACCATTTTACAAAATCCCATATTTTACTTTCTTTGCAAGCAAAGTTAGAACCCAAAGTTGCCAGATTACTTAAAAAAAACAGTTCTGGCATAATTTGGACCTCCCAAAATTTTCTATTCCAATAATAAAGGAGAATTCTCAACGAAGTAATGAGAGCTGTTTTTTTAGTCGTGGGCGCTCAAATGAGTTTTGTTAACGACAGGTCTCGACTCTCATAGTCACAAGACCTTGTAAAAAGAGACAGTAGAACAGAAGAACAGAAACTCGCTGCAAGGAAAGTTGACGAAGGTTTCAACTTAACTCACCTGATGTTAACACCTTATTTCACAGCAGAAAAAAAAAAAAAAAAACGAAACATTCGGGATAAGATCTCGATCTACAGAATGGACAACAATCGATGAAATATTGTTGCACATCATAGTTCTATGGATCCATAAAAAGCGTTGCGAAAATCGAGAGAACGAGCTTTACATAATCATTCAGTTCTGGTGGACGCGTCTGAAAATAAGGTTTGCAACTTACTTCCCCCTGGCATTAGATAGAATCTAAATTATCTTTACTCTCTAGAATCTATCTAGACTTTTGCTTGATGTCTAACTATCTAAGATTTTGTTCATCGTGGCAAACTAAACATAAAGGAATGATATCGATGCAGTGTAAATTAAAGGAAATTTCACCTTTGTGCCATTATCATGAGTATGACAACATAACATAAGATAAATTTACAAAGGAGTTTTATTATATGGGCTTGTTCTAACCCCCTCTATCTGCGGTAACTACCTATGTGACAAACATTACCCTAATAAATGTTGCAAACCGAGAGCAGGTGTTTCAAACCTCTGAAGTTCCTATACACAAAGAAGGTACTTCAGATGTTTGACACGTCTACCAAAGAAATGCCTACTCTAACCTTATCTACCTAATTTTTCCCCTAAAGTATAGGCTCTCTCTTACCTAATCTAACTACCATTATTCCTAACGTATAAGCTTACTCTAACATCATCTACCTACATTACTCCTAACTTATAGGATCACTCTAACCTCATCTATCCATCATTTCCCCTAAAGTATAGGCTCTCTCTAACTTCATCTACCTACTATTTCTCCTAACGTATAGGATCACTCTAACCTCATCTATCCATCATTTCACCTAAAGTATAGGGTCTCTCTAATCTAATCCGCCTACCATTACTCCTAACATTCAATTACTGACTTTACTGCTACCGTATCGATTTACTCTAATCTAACCTATCTGCATTAGTCCTAACGCAAGGCTCATTCTAACCTCATCTACCTACATTATTACTTCTAACTTCATCTTCCTTCCATTTCTTTGAAAGTATAGGCTCACTTGACTCATCTATTTGCCATAACTCCTAATAAATAGGCACACTCCAACCTCATCTACCACCATTTCTCAGCTATCTGCCATTACTCCTAACGCATAAGCTCACTCTAATCTTATCTGCCTACCATAACTTCTGACGCCTAGACTCACTCTAAGCTCATCTATCTGCCTTTGCTGCGTATGGGCTACAAAAATCCCATGGTACATCTACAAGCATACTTGGCAACACTATGTTCTGGCTTTACCAAAAAAAACCACTGCATGCTTTTCTGTTCGCCTATCGAGGAACGTATCTCTCTCTTTAACTCTCAGTTTCTCCTTTTTTTGGCTATATTTTTCTCTTTTTTTTCAGAATTATTTTTTTCGTTCTCCCTTTCTCAGCTTCACTCTTTGGCATTTCTATAACAAAAAAAAAAAAAATATAGTTATCATATGCAAATCAATTCGTCTTTGACACTACACGTACCTGCATGTTTGCTCTTGCCAAAAGTGAACACTGCTACGTCAGCCTAAATAAATGTGAATCTGAAAATGGAGAAAAAAATCGGTCTATTATGTTATACTTGTTTTTAAATTATTTTTTTTTAAATTTGTAAACGGATTTTAATTTTCACAAATTCTGTCTAATCACGTCTTTGTAGTCATCGAGCTGTCGTTAACAAGTGACGGAAAAAAAGAACTTCGGTGAGGAAAATTAAAATATGAATTAGTGTAAGCAGCAGAAAGCTCTCTCTATATATGCTATTTCATCTATAACTCTCTAGATTAGTTCTATAGATTCTGTTTGTTATATCGCTTTCTAAAGTTGAGTCGTTCCACCGTTGTCTAGATTCGATCTGTCGTTCTATAAATTCTATCTGATCTGCCTTTGAAAACCAAAGAGGATCTGAACCATCTCAGACATTCACTTACGGAAGGATGAGATATCGGAATTTTCTGACGGAAGAGTTTACAGAAATTGGTGGAGCGACCTATTCTTACGAACTGGAGTAGCAAAGTCAAGTCGTATTGCATTTTGCAGTTTTTTTTATTTTTATTTTGAATGTATCTATTACGTTTGTATTCATGTGAGCCACCAGTTGTTGTACAACTTACAACTAACAATAAAAGACTTCTGTAGACTTCACAGTGACATCAATCTCATTAGCAAGTATTGTGTTATATATCTCAATAAGTTAATATTGTATTATATTGTGTTAGTGAGTATTTTGACATCTGTATAGAGTCACGTTACTCATGGTCGTCGTTGTTTATCCTACTGTCACAAGGCTGGCCCCTGGAAAAGAGACGCGAGACACAAGACGCGAGGCGAGAGACGAGAGGCAAGAATTCAGGGCAGATTGATTGTTTTTTATTTTATGGCTACAAAATAGGCATAAAGGCCTTCTCATTTGGCCATTAATTATACATAACTGAAGGTAAGCACAAAAAAATATAAAAGTCAAAAGGTCTAACTTTTCATTTCTTTCATATGAAGCAAGAACCAATAAGTGAATCAAGCTAAGCAGTTAAACACTTTCTTTAACACACTTTTTAGAAGTGCAGGAAGAGAAATATTAAGTAATATGTAAAATAAAATAAATTAAGCAAATGTAGAAAATCATTCAGAGAAAAGCTATTCTTGTTTAAAAAACCAATTGTAAGAGAGAGAAAGAGAGGCAGACAGAAAGAGAGAGAGAGAAAGAGAGAGAGAGAGAGAGCGAGAGAGACAGGGAGAGAGAGAGAGAAAGGAAAAAAAAGGAGTGAGGGAGAGAAAGAAAGGGAGAGAGAGAGTAAACAAACAAGAGATAGAATAGTGAAGAGAGCAAGAATGAATATGAAGAAGAAAGAAATAACCGAAAAAATATGGATGATTTTTATAAAAATGTAAACATCAATTATATAAAATGACAGAATATTCAGCATAATAATGTGTACAGGCAACAATGCATTCACAAACACATCTTAGCATACAAATACACTCATAAGAGCTTCACTTAACGCTCAAGTTAGCGCCAGGGGAGAACTGTCGGCTCCAAATGCCAGAGCGGCCGCCGTATGGCTAGAGCCACTCTTGCGGCAGCCTGTTCCTCCATCTATTTTTGCAACTCCCAACTCAAAAAAATAATTATGCAGAGTAATGCTATAAAGTTTGGAAAAAAAAATCGATAAGAAAATGTTAAGAATCTAGTAACACTTTATCTATATTGATATTTACTTTTAGATGTGCATATCACAGGTGGATCTTATTTTCCTATATCTGCACTTTAAAAGAGTCCAAGTCAAGTTTCCAAAGATCTAGGCTATTACTTGATGGTTCAGAATTTCTACAGTTCCAATATTTGCAAACTTGGCCAAGAAATGATACCTATTAGTCAATCAACTAAATATGCAACTAGCTACTGAAAAACTAATCAAACAAAACATCAATTGGAAAGTTATAGAAAGACAATAATGTATAAACAAAGCGCTGCAGTAAAGAAGTTTGTAGAGAGTTTAAAGCATAAGCAGAGCTAAAAAAATCAATAGAATTTTTTCATAATCAGGCACGAATTTTCTTTTTTTTCTTAATTTCTTGATAGTCGATAAAAACAAAATAAAACAAAGCAAAAAACAAAAACGCAAGTCTTGTAGACGCCTAAGACTAATCTACAGTTGATATGGTCAAATGAGCCTAATATATGATACTGCCACATTTTTTTTTAAAATAGCAAAAAAAAAAACAAACTAAGAGTTGTGACAAAAATTGTAGTTTTTGCCTTTTTCTGCGCCAATGGAAACAAAAGTACCTCACGAATCAAAGTTAGTTTATCATTATTTATAGAATAAATAGTATATACCAGTACCCCAAAGCAAACACTCCTGAACAATACCAAAATTTAATCACAATCAGGTCTAAATTCTAAATTAACTATAAGAATGATAGGCTCATCGTTAATGTAAACCAACTTTTGGATCAGACAGAAGACATGCTGTAGTATGAATCTGTGCAAAAATGATACTGCTGCACTACAGTATTTAAATCTCACATTCAAGTTTCGGAGATGAGCCTGAATAACTCTCACCTCTGTAACTGGGAGAAGAGAGAGGGAAGGCTGAAAATCTAGCAAGAACCTATCACAGTATAAGATTTTCAGATAAGTAAGGCGTGGTTTGGCTTTTGAGTATAGCCCTATAGCCAGTCCACAACAAGGTGGTCTCAGGCTTTCAGGTTTTCCGCCAGTCCAGGGCCGAGCACGAACCCGCGACAGAAGAGTCCCTGCGAATTTTAGAGCAGCCAAGCTATCCACTGTGTTACCGACGTCCACAAATAATAAATAACGAAAAAAGGAAGAGGAAAAGTAATATTACAAAAAAAAAGTGTTGGTTCTTACTTGGTTCCTTGATTGATTTATGAAAGCTTTGAATGAACGAAGTTGTAACAATACCAATCACAAGCACCCACGAACACAAACTGAGAGCTAAGCTTGGCAAGACTGAGACCTCTTAGATGTTTCACCAGTTTTAGCAGAGCCCCAGCCAAACCTCTGGCCCAGGCTAAGTTAACCTTGCCTAGTCCATGCATTGCCTTGGATTGATTTGTTACTCAAAAGGTGTTTAATGGCGTCACCGTTCAAGGTTACATAAATTTTACCTTTGCGGGCCTTGCAGACCATGTTGCAGTATTAAATAGGGACGGCGGAGGATTTGCAATAAACTTTGTCGATAATTGTGTATGTTTGTCCCAGCCTCACCTCCCATCGCTGATTCGCCATTTGTCGCCGCCAGACCACGACTTGTTTGCTGGAAGATCTAGGTCAAAATAATGGAGCGTGAAATCAGGAAGCATATTGCTCTTTCTAAACAAAATCCTATTTAACACATTTACCCTCACTAGCGTTATCACAACACAACTATCATTCATGCGTTCATCGGCTCCCAAAATATCAAGTGAGTCCTTGGCCTTCTTTCCAACAAGGATATCATAAATATTGTAATAAATTTCAAAATATTTCGTTCAATTTAAAACAAATATCTATGCCTTAGAGCAAAATAATTTTTATACTAACGCGAAACGTGTGTACGTTCTTAGATCTCATTTCACAATATACAGAAAAAAAAGACTACAAACATTACATATTTTTCTTGATCCGGCAAGAAATAATGTTGTTGTAGCCTCTTGAGAAAGACTGATAAAGTTAGCCCAACTTCATGTGTATCCTTAGCATAGACGCACAAAATCGCCATTTTAAAGTTTGCTTTTCTTTCTTGATAATTATTGCAATGACGAAGTTGTCGATAAAAATAAGTGATGATGATGATGATGTTCGAATAAATTAAGATTTTAATTGGAGAAAGAGTGACTTCTAATACTAACAAATTAAACTGTTTATAACTGTGATACTGTGAAAATGGTCACCAAATGTACACAGGAGTCTCTTGATTGGAATCCATTAGAGTCCACAACAAGATGATCTCAGGCTCTTAGGTCCTCGTCTGCCCAGGGAATCGGTGAGGACTCGAGCTCGGACTTCCGACAGAAAGGATGATCCATATTCCAAGGCTTGTTTGCTAACATTGTGCCACCAATACCCTGATCTAAGTAGGACGAGCATTAACAATGTGTGTTGCAGAAGATTTTTAGCAGTCGTCTGTTTCTCTAGGGCATTCACATTCATAATTAAACATTAAGGTAAAGAATATCCGAAAGGGGAAAAGAAGG
>BLXT01006999.1:3980433-4006264 GCA_019648995.1 Plakobranchus ocellatus | reverse complement strand
CACCCCACCCCCTCTCCCAAAACCAATCCACTCTATAAAAAAAAGTAAAGAAATGAAATGAAATGTGAGGGGAAAAAAAGTAATTTCATTTTTCATCGATGTAAACATTGCAGAATTGAGTTTGTAACATTTTATATTGCCACGTATTTTGCCATGCATTATAATAATTATATTTTTTTTCAAATTTCTTTGCAAATGTGCGTAAATCAAAATAAATGTTTTAAAAATTTCAAATTCTTTCCAAGCAACGCTTAGAGTCTTCAACATTATTGGTACATGGTCCATATAATGAAAATTAATCTAACGTGAACAAAAATGGAACGATAAATGGAATACAGATGCTAATTAGTGCTGCATATAGATGGCCAACTTGATTTGTTTTTTTCTGATTCTTATGAAAGGCCGTAGCCTTAGAGCTTATAAGTTAATAAATGCATGAAAAAGGTAAATTTATTCCATTCAACAATAGCCCCCCCCCNNNCTTTCTCTCTCTCTCTCTCTCTCTCTCTCTCTCTCTCTCTCTCTTTCTCTCTCTCTCTCGTCTCTGAAAAAGTCCCTGAAAATCAACAATAGCTGGTTGGTTTTTCTTGGATCTATCCGAGCTAAGAATAAAACGAATAACCATATAATGAACTTCAAACTCGCTGTTGGTTAAGAAAGAACTAAATGGATTCGATTTTGTGAGGTGAGGTATGGCCACGCAACCTGTGGTGGAATCATGGCAAGATTTGGATTTGGAGCTGCAGTTTTATAGACGGGGTCTTCTTACCCAAGTATCATGAACACAATGGTATTATAACTATTTTTAAGGTTGTGAGTTGTCTCAGAAGCATTGTATTAGCTAGCAAAAGTTGTGAAAGCAATTTTGTTCAAATTGATTCAGCGGAATTCTTTTTACATTTGGTTACCTTGGTGCAAAAACTTTACCTTAAAAAATCCAGAAATTTTAATTCCCAGTAAGGGCTGCATTGAAGTGTACAAAAAAAAAAAAAATTAAAATTATAGTGTGCGGTCAAACTGAGTTTCAGTTCTTAAAATGAGAATCATATGCCAGAACATATCTGTAATCATAATCTAACGAAATTAAATACCCCATTTTTAAAGGTAGCATACAACTTTTGTCTGATTTAGTCTGGCGATGGAGGCTTATCAAAGTATTAATTTCAACAGAAAAAAGTCACATTGCAGCTGATAGTAAACTATACCAGGGACAGACTGTACTGCTCAAGCCATTAAGAGTCATTTTATGAAAGTTTATGGAAGATATGTGCAAGAGATCATGAGAGAGAGATCCTAAGCATTTGAAACAGCAAATAACTTTGTGCATAACTTACATGAAACTGCTAGTGGCTAAAATATTTGTGCTTCACATTGAATATTTCCAGGGTAATTGTTTATATCTTTTGATAATTCTTTTCCTGCTTGCTGTATCGTGAAACAGACCTGCAATAGAATGGAAGTTCACTTAATAGTCATCACCTGCACAAATTGCACTCAACAATAGTGTTAAGAGGACATGTTATTTTTTTAATTAGGCTATGAATTATCTTCTTAGTTTCATCTGAACTATCAATAATCATCATCATCATCATTTCCACCACGACCATCACCATCACCTTCATCATCATTGTTACCACCACCTTCATCATCATCTGCATCATCATCACCACCTCCCTCATCTGTTAGCGTCATAATCTTCCTCATCATCATCACCATAATCAATATATCCATCAGCTTCTTTATCGTCTTCATAAGCATCTTCATCATCATCAATGTCATCATCTCCATCACCTTCTTCATCACCATCATTGCCTTCTTCATTATCATCACCATCATCACCTTCTCCATGAACGTCATCATCATCATCACCACCTTCATTATCTTCAGTTTAAAAAATATTATTGTCATCACTATCAGTATCAGTATTGAACACTCACAAAATAAACTTATCATCCTCAGGCCTTCAACACGTTTCACAGCAATCAAAGATTGTATAGCTTGATTTTGAAAGGCTGATTTTCAAAATTTGTGTATTGTTGTTTTTTGAAAAATTTTTTTCTGTCTGCACTTTATAATTCAAAAGATCCACATCAAAAGACAAGAATCTATCTTTGTGGCAACATTTTCCTTCTCCACAGTTAAACCAGCCCTCTGAATGTTATTTATGTTAGTATAGACCTACTAGGCCTAGATAAAAAAAAGTCACTTGCATTTACAAGAATAAATTTAGACCAAATAAATGGAGTGCCCGTTATTTTAAAGACAAATATATCTAAAAAAAAAAAAAAAAGTTAAATATGGTCTATAATAAGCAAATTTTTCTTTCTTTTGCTCCAATAATACCTGTTAATGGTAATCCATTTTCATTTATTTTAGCACCTACTCCGAGCAAAGCAGTAGGGAGTGGCCTTATCAATATCAATATGCGAGGCCTATCTGCATTGTTCCTGGCCTTCAATATAGGTTGGAAAAGGCTCATGATGTAGGCCTTCAATATGAATAATATTATCAAAGTATGCAGAAGATCAATTTTTCGTTGTTTCAACCATTATCATTAGTATCATTATAATTAAAATGAATAAAATATGATCAGCAGTAACAGCTTTCTACAACTTTCTCCACTCCTGTGCCTCCTGATCATCACGATCATCTTATGAAAAACAACAGCCAGCAGTAGGAGTAGTAGTATAAATTGTTTAAAAATAGTGCCACAGTTGGTAGTGGTAGTAATAGTAGATATAGCAAAACTAATGTATATGATAGTACTTTCTGCAGTGGTAGCCATATTACTTGAAGCTCTAGAAGTTTATAACAAATGGAGTTGTATTTCTACTGATGTAGGATGCTACTGGAAATAGCAGGAACAGTTGATTAAATGCTGTGGTACTCTACTCAAAAGTTTCAATAAAATTATCATTAGAACAATGCTGTCGATTACTTTCAACATTTTTTAGTTAAATTTATGCAATCCTTTAAATAATTATTTCATCAAAAAAAGGAAATCCCTAAGCCATATTTTTGTGTAGTGGCAGCTCAGTTAAATTTGCTTAGTTCCGATTCAGTGGTAACTTTTGAAATATAAGACGAGTGTTACAAGGAAAATGTGTCACTTTTCCCCACATGATTCACTGCTTATACTGTGATAAGAAAAAATAGTAAGCAGTCAAGATCCATAATCCATAGATTTCTATTTTTGTATGCATATTCTAGAGTCTTGCCAACATAATCATTGTTGTAAAAATTCGTAGCATTTTCTCCAGCCTCACGTAATTGATTTAAATAGTGCTAAAGCACGTTTACCTTTTGTTTTTTTTGTTTTTGTTTGTTTGTTTGTAAATCTATTTCATCAATTTTATTTAAGGCTTTTGGATGGCTGTTTTGTTATGGTTGATGATATGCTGAACTAGAAGTTGAAACTCATTCCTATTGCAAATTGATAATTTTAGAGATATCAGCCATTAAACATTTGCCACTTATTAAGACCCAAAATCTAGACTAGTCTATATACAAAAACCTTACCTCAAGAATGACTCTTGTCACACAAAAATGTGACCAAAAATTAAGATCATGTTATATTGGGACTGTATCTTCAACAACCCTACTGTTTCAAATTGGTTTTTCACACAATCTCTTTGAAAAAAAAAAAAAAATAAATATCAAAAGAAACTACAGAGCAGAGATTAGACCCTTTAGCTTCCATGACAGAATTAGCAAATATCGCCATGGAGCTTTCCAGCTTAACCAAAGCGAGATTTTCCATCGAAATTATTGATATTCTAAACTCAGTGACTAATTTCAGGTCTATATAGATCTGGAAAAAGAAAAATAGTAAAAGCAACGGTGTTGTTTGAAGAAAAACCTTGAGATTAATATCATGGAAGAATCGTGAGATGAAAACTCCAGTGAAAATAGGCGGAAATGTGGGGTTTACATTGCTTTTGCCAAGGGGGCCAGGATTGTCCAGTATTCAGCTTCATTTAATCGTTCAGTAGGAACTTGGAGTGCCCATATATGTTTATCGTCCACTTTTTAGAGTGCCCTGGGACAATTGTCCCAACTGTTGAACACAGCTCTGATGTAAGTGTGTACTTTCAGTTTCACTTTTAAGTGTACATATATGGATCCGAAGTGCGAGTCCATCACGAATGACAAGACAGTGATATATTGACAATATCATACAGTGTGTGATGAATCTAGTTATCTGAATGCCCTAAGAAAATATTCAATAATTTTTTTAAAAAAAGGACATAAAAAATCGGTTTAAATCTGTATTTAACCTCTTCAGACTTTTAAAAATCGATTCTCTTTGACGCCTTACTGTTAAGTTATATTATATAGATCTAGATCTCTATATATATATTCTAGCATGGAAAAGCATCATAAGTACGCGTCAATACTTTACGAAGTCAAACAAATAGAGTTTCAGATTCGATCAGTGAAAGAAGACATCAACAGTCTGAAACAAGTAAGTGGAACTGACTCAAAATAACCAGACTGCTTAAACTTGGATCAAAATGAAAAAGAAGTAAACACCTATTCTAAATCTGGATCTAGATCTAGAATCTAGGTCTTCTAAGACTCATTGTAGAATAGTGGAAAAGTGCAAAGTTTCAATAAAAAACAAGAAATAAAACAAAGGCATTAGAATCACTGTCAACTCAATTTATAGGAATATGGATATAACTAATAATCATGCAGATTTTTGAAAACTTTAAAAAATAATGTCGATGGGATATTTCATTTTAATTTCCTAAGAAAATGGTATGTGAAATGGAGCAATTTAAAGGATGCCTAATCAAGGTTGTGCATCAACACCCACAAATGAAACATTTTATGTTCTAGAACTTGAATGTAATGATAAATAACAAGCAATTCTATTACAAATGATTATTTTGTATTTTGTCCTGAATTCTATTATGAACTCATTTTAACTAGTCTTACCCCATGCCCAGTTTAAAAAATACCATCCAATATTACCTAAAATTTATTTTAAAAACTCAATTTCAAATGAATGCATATCCATCTGTTACAATGTGTACATATTTTATTTCATTTTACAATAAAACTAGTAAACTGCTCTATTTTAGTGGAAGTAAGTCAAGTTTTTTTTATACCATTATAAATAACAGTTTTGAAACAGTTAGGTTAGGTAAGACAAGTTACAATCCAACACATGCCAAATGAACATTGGATTTCAGAAAGTCCTGTCCACCTTTCGAGGCTTAATTATAATATAAGATGTTTTGTAACAATATTAGCATTTGCCATTAACTTAATTTGATTTCATGAATAAATTTTTCATTATATTTTAACACAAATTTTTATAAAATGTCTGAGATGGTGGAACAGATGCCTTTCTTCCATTTTGCTTTGCTCTTAGGAATCCCATTGTTCTTGAAAAGATGACTTGAATATTCATTCAAGCATGATCTAAAACCAAGCAGCTTTAGAGCTGACATCATGAAATAATTATCTGATGTCGTAAGCAGTGTAATATTACCTATCATTTGACCTTTGACCAACAATGGAATGAGTTTTGGCCCTTTACAGTCCGCTTTTTAAAAAATGATCTGATCTTCATTTGTACTTAGACAGTAATGTTTAGAACTGTTCTCAATTTAAGCTCTTTAGTCCAATCCATGGATGTGAGGCTAATAATAGAACTTCATTTTTAAAGCATTGTAATATTAAACAATTTTATTTCTGCACTTGATGTTACATTTCGCATATTACAGTAAATTATTATTGATAACATTGGCTGGAATATCTTTAGTACTTGGTTTTAATCTTGAGCTTTCAACACAATAATTGCATTTCTATCTTTTGTACAATATGTACTTGTTGCTTTTTCTACTTCTTTAGTGTATTATTAGTACAACTAAATAAGTACCACCACTTGCTCTGATGATCAGAACTTTGACTTTTGGTCTTCAAGCTTTTTCTAAATGCATTTGAAATTTGTTTGGTGTCTAGGAGGGTTGCTTTTCAATTGTGACTGAATTAAAGGATAAATTGAGCATTGCTACTACTATTGGAACCACCAGGTCTCTCTGAATTCTTTCTTTTTTTTTTACACCTCTCTATGAGCTTGATTGTTGGCTGTGGTGGACCATTCAGTATCTGGAGCTTTGTTCCATTGTTCAACCCATTTTTTTTAGACAGTATGTTGCATTCAGATCATTTAGCTGAAGAATATGTGCACGGAATATTTTTTTCAAACAAAAATAAACTCTACTGCCACAAGCGTGATTTACAAAGGATATTTATTAATGGAAACTACAATCTGTACTCTTGCTGCCTTTTGTTTTGCCATGTCTTTAGAGAGCTTGTCACTCATATTGAAATTTCATACACCAAAAGGTTTTGCTCATAATTGTCTGAATGTGAATGATGTATAGACCAGTACTGGTAGGAAAAATCTGAAAGGACTTGCTGTGCCACAGATAAAATCGAAAAAAAAAAAAATGGAAGATTTAATTAAAAAAAAAAGAAACAAACAGGAGTCTTGCCTTTCCCTGGTTGATCTTTATACTGACAGAATCTATTGAATTTTGTAAATTGCAGGAAATGGAAATTCTGAGGCTGGAGCAAAAGTGGGGTATTGACTCGGCAGGAAACCGGACTGTACCTACAGCTGAAGACCAGGCAGTGGAACTGAGTCAGAAACTTGTGGATTATCCTTTTCTTGTAGAAGGTATGCTAAAAAGATTTTATTGATGGTTATTTTTTTTTTAGATCTTAAAACTTTTTTTTTTATAAAGATCCGTATGATCACCTTTTATTTTTTGTTCCTGCGGTTTGTCATTTGTAGGAAAGGTTTGTTAGATAATTTGGATTTGATTTGATCTATGTTACTCTTAAAAAAAAAACCAAAAGAGTGCTTTTCATATATTACAGAATATAATACCACAAAATCGAATTTAAAAATTGTTTTTCTGGAAAACTTTGCAGCCACTGTGGTAGCAGTAGGTTAATAAGTTGTTTACAGGACAACATAATCAATGCTTTTATTGTGGTTGCTGTTGATGTTGCTTTAAAAAAAATATAGCGTCAGTGCCACTTTTAAGAGTGAAAATGCATCAGTACCAATTAAATGGGTGCTGCTTGAAAGCTTGAAGTGTGCATTTTGGAGATAGCTTCCTCTAGAAAAAGGGGTTAGAAAAAAGAGGTTTTTCTATGTAAAGTAATTAAAAAGTGATAAATTATTTGCCTTAGCACATTACATTACAATGTCTTCATAATGCAACCTATGATTGTATATAAGTATAATATAAAGTGGGCCTCAGGCTTATCCAAGCATTGGGAAACCAATAGTAGGGTCCTGATTCTTCTTGGGCATGTGGCATTATGAGGTAGTTTGCCGTTGCTTTCCTCGCCACCTTTACTTTCACCAGATCTTAAGAGACCTAGCTACCCATGTAGTGCTGGGTGGACATAGAGGAGCAATGAAAAATTGACTCATCCCTAACTGGGATTTGAACCTCGGACCTTGGTAGCCAACTGCCCTACCAGATGAGTTACCGCTCTCTCTATGATGGTATATAAACCAGCAAAAATTCATTGTTTATAGACCTGGACCTACACGTGAAAGAAAGAGCAATAAGATTATTTTCCTTGTTGATGGGGAAGCAGACAGGCAGCATTATCTCTCCAATCAATTCACATCCAAGCTAAAGCTGAGCCCTCATGTAAACTGTAGGGTGAAGGGCCCATCTTCTCCTAATCCCTCTTTCCCCTTTACCAAAAGTGAATATTCTCTAGAAAGAAAGGTGCGATTTCCTGTCAACTCCCTACATTAATTGGGTATCTCATTTACTGAATGAAATTGTAACCACTAGCAATTTCAAAGCATGTGTTTATGGAATGTAGCATATGTTTTAGTTTCCTGAGTACATAGCAAATCATCTGTCACGACGCTAAAGTGACCATTTCACCAGTGTCCATTTATGCATGTAGTCAAATACTGCTGAAGTTGATAAAAATTTGGCAATCATCCCTTTTTTTCTCCCACTAAAAATGTGCTTTCCAAAGTGGTAAGCATCGGCCATTTATCTGTAGAGATAAACACACAAAAAATATCTTATTCTGCTACAATTGCAGCTTTTCCAATGAAATTTTTTTATATAAATATAGGGCGTATCTGGCCTTAAATGAAGATAATGATATTATTCTGAAATTCCGGTCTGTTCTTTTTGAATAGACTAGAATCAAGCAGGGACTTTATTTAAAATATTTCCTCTCTTGAGAAAACTTTTGTGAATCATGACAGCACTGTACTTCGTTTAATTCAAAATGCATCATTGGATTGCAACATCATGTGTAAATTCAGTTCACTTGAATCACAAATGGGGAAATGTTTTAAAACAAGAAGAAATCAGGAATACAGATTTAAAGTTGAGATAGTTCTACTATCTTTTCCCAAGTTACTGCATGAATTTAAATTAAAGGATAAAAAAAAAAAATAATTTGATTTCTTTTTGTATTTTGTATACATATGATATTTCTATACATCATCAATTATGATTCAATCTAATTTTGACTTCAACAAGACTTTTATGTAAGGAAGCATTTGTCTTTTCTTTTTGAAAACACTCTATGTGCTTTTCTTTTGTCTCATCCCAGACACTGTCAAGGCTCTGAGGTTGAAAAAAATTGATCTCCAAAGTGACTTGAAGGAGCTTGTGAAGAGAAGCTCAGACGTTGAATTATCTTTTTCTTGACCTCATGAGATGGATAAAAAGATCTGAATATCCTAAAGCTGTGATGTAAAAAAACATTTGATATTCCACTCCTTCCCAATCCTTCCATTTTCACTTCGGGTTCTTTTTATTCTTAGTATATGCCCATGATTGTTTTAAACTTTCGTTGTGATTATTTGCTTGAATAATTTGTCTCACAAAGGGCAAATAAGCTGTATGGAAAAAAAAAAAAAAAAACTTGAACAGTTTAGCTGATTTAAAATTACACTCTTTTGATCACAGCTTATTATGGTGAAAATTACATAAAATAAGCATGGATTTATTTATGATTGCCAACATTCTGATTATGTTTAGATATATGTAGTTATGTTAAAAATAATATCCTGGTAAAACTTTGGTTGCTTTTGAAAAAAAAAACATTGGGTGCATTAACTCACCCAGCGCCAGCTAATTTTTGGTCCTCTGGCACTCGGAGCCAGCGATTTTAAGTGTTTTTAAAAAAATTGTTTTATCAACATTTAGGAACCAATATCTATGAAATTTTAGCATGCAATCAAACAAAAACAGGTCTTTGCATTGAAACAAATTTGGAGAAAATTGCATGAATACTTTTTTTTTAAATGAATTTTCAAAATATGTGTAAATTTTGGTCACCAGAATTTTTTTTGGAAAGCTTCTTATAAGGTTAGGGTCACAGTCTAAATCACTTCAGGGGTAACCAGTGTGATGCTGTCTCACATTGCCTAAAAGTGCCACTTTCTCCAGCTTCCTTTTTTTGCTTAAGACCTTTCCCCTTACTAGATTAGATCTAATTGTCACAGTCTTGGACTTGCTAGCTTTAGATCTAGATTCAGATCTAGGTCTATTGGTCTCAGAGTCTGAGCTGGTCTCTAGATCTAATCTCGACTTTTTGGCATCTGGGTGATAATCGGGGTCATTATCAGATTCTGTTTCGTAAACTTCCTGAGTCATTTTCATGCTCTACAAGATGCACATCAAATCTGGCAAGGAAGTTGAGGTTTTGTTTACACTCGGAAGGAGCTCTCTAAAAAAAATCGTAAAAAAAAACTTTTCCTGAACTTCCACCAAAACTGAAAATGAAACTAGTTAAGATGTGAAACTAGCGTCTGGGGCCAGTCTCACAGCATTTGCGGGATTTACCTTGTGGGAAAAAAATTATTTTGATGCTTCCCGCACCCCTTGCGCAAAAGGCTCAGGGAAACTTTTAGGCTTCCTGCAAATGTTGCGGGAAAATCCCCGAGTGAGTTAAGAGCAATTCCAAGGAATTGCTATTAAATTTCAAATGGTCTGCACATCACTGTTAAACAATCTTGTTTGTCATCATACTTCAAATGAGAAATAATTATATATTTTACAGTAATAGAACATAATCTATTTTGATTTTTCGCCATTCCACTCAGTGATGCATGTATTTATTAAAAAATGATCTTTTATATACTTCTCTGAACATTGCAGTCAATCCTTGTGAAAGAAAATTTTGTATACTTAATGTTATTAATATTATTTATTAACTGTTGCAAAATAATAAAAAAAACATTTTTAAGAAACGGAACTTTCTTTTCTTTTTTTTTTTTTTTAACCTTATTGATGATCATAAAGAGATATATAAAATATGTAAAGGTATTAGAAAAGGCAAACAAAATGAGAGAAAGCGAAAAAAAAAAAAGGAGAAAACCTACTGTCAAATGATTAATTATTTTATTTCATAATTATTAAAAGCAATTTTTCCCTAATAATAGCATATTTTAAAATCTTGCTTCCAGTGCAATGCTGGAAGAGACGGAAAAAAAAAAAGGACCACAGCACAATCTCATCAAAAGAAAGCTTTCTAATTACTTGTGATAACATGGCCCTATATAAATTTATTGAAAAAGCAGAGACATTTTGTTCCTGGGCTAACATTATGACGGAACTCTACTTTTGCCAAAATGTAATTTAAGAATCGCAGCAGGAAAGCTATCAAATGATGCTCGTATTATAGTATAGAAACATGCACCAGTCAAATGACTTGTCTTAAGACCAGCCTGATTAAATCGGAAATCACATTTTGATTACATTTTAAATCACAGATACATGCAAGCAGAAAATGCATGTAATTGGCATCTACTTGGGTAAAGATATTGTAATTCTCTGCCATAATTTCATGATTTAATTATTTTTTTTAATTAAATAGTGAAATTAATAAAAAAAAAAAAAAAAAAACTATTTCTTTACTTTAAAAAATGTCACATGTGACATCCAATTGATCAGGGCTGGTCTCAAGGTATTTCTCCTGTCAGAAAGTCATTAGGCGGCTGAAGCCATCAAGAGTGGGTTTCAAGATATATGCATGAAAATTTTCTATCAAAAAATTTTCTTTCACAAGAACAGCACATTCTTGAGTGGAGTATAATCAGATAAATTTTTAGGAGAAGATCAATGTATGATAACTTTGGACAAGACAGGTTAAAATAAATAGTTTTATACATTTTTCATGTCAGCTTCTTTAGTAGTTGTGACTATGGTAATACATTCACACATATTAATCTGCAGGACAAAGCAAAACAAAAGTCATGAAAGTCAATTTTCAAAGCAATTTACTCCATTTTATACAGCAGTTTTATTGATGGATGACAAAATTGTAATAAATTTCTCAGGGACCAAATACATAATTATGTTCTTTATTACTTCCATCATAATCCTCCTCCTGTATGACAAAAACCACACACAAAAAAAGCCAAATTAACACAAATTCTGCCTGTTTCTGTACACAACAAATTGCACTTGAGGTTAATACATCAAAGTTCAAACTACAGAGGCTTGACGGACAAGCATAGAGTGTATAAATTTGCGACCTGCCCACACAAAATGAATCGTTTGTCAGCAAGAGGTGAAAGGGAGATCTAGAGAAAATAACTGACCAGTGTTGGAGATATAAAAAAAACATTTTTTTTTTTTTTGCTTTTAGTAAAAAGTTAACTGTTTCAAAAAGATTAAAAATAAATCTCGCATTGAAGTTATGCCTGTAAATCTTAAACTAAAGGCAAACCGTGGTTGTTAAGGATTTTTTAAACTTTGAAAATTGCTAATCTTTAAATGCAATTTTTTTTAAAACTTGAGAAATCTGAAGCAGCCTAGTTTGATATTAATAGCTTTAAAAAGGCATAACTAAGCTTAAAAATGTGCTCGAGCTAAAATTCTTTCACCATCTGAAAGTAAATTGAAAAGCCTTTTCAACAGAATCAAAATAAATTTTGAGAAATATCTTCAAAAGACTCATTTTGAATAGTCAGGTCACATTTATTAACCCTAACTTGTACTTTAGAGACTTTGTTCTGCTATGTTTCAATCCTTGAGAGCCAGAGATATGTTTCAAACAATTGTATGTGTCATTTATCATCATGAAATTGAACAACAACAAGAAAAAGATACAAAAGTTTATTTGGAAATCAAAATCAAGCAAATTTCAAACATGCATTAATTGGCTAGTCTAGCCATAAGATGCCGGACAAGTTCCAGGCCTGATGATATTTGTGCGAAGGTTGAAATGTCTAAGTTTAAACCTCAAATCCAGATTTTTTTTTTTACTTCTTTATTTATGTCTGCGGTGGAGCTGTGGCTCATTTGGTAGGGCAGTTAGCTACCAAGTCAAAGGTCCAGGGTTCGTATCCCAGTCCGGGCCAAATCAATTTATCATTGCTCCTCCGTGTCCATCCATCACTAAATCATATGGATAGCTTGGTCTCTTAAGATCCGCCGAAAGTAAAGGCGGCGAGGAAAGCAATGGCAAACTACCTCATAATGCCATATGCCAAGAACAATCAGGACCCTACTCCTGGTTCCCCGATGCTTGGACTTTTTTTTATTTATATCTGCATGGGAAATATTGGCTTAATTCTTTGTCTCCATATCAACACAAGAAAGGTTATCAAGTATGTCATGGAAATTTATCTCTGGGGTCAATGTCAAGGCCCAGTTGTTCCACATGGCTTGCCAATTTGTTTTTATACAAAGAATGATCACATTGTCTCCCTATCAATATGAAGTCTCAATGTAAGGTACATTGCAACCTGTTTTCAAGCCTAAAGATAATCCTGAGAAAACGTACAAAATTAACGCAGATAATGAATTAATCAATATCATAGTGCCCAAAGCAATGGCATTTTTGGTGGCAAAACTGGAAAGCGTGAATTTTTCATGCAAAGCATATTTTATGAGTACTATTAAGAACATTTTTTTTGTGATAAATATATATGCATACTCATATTTTTTTTTGTGTAGGTTTTGGATCTACTTTTTATTGGGAGAATTTGCTGAATAGGCTTTATTTAAGAGAAAAGAGAAGTCAAAGGGGAGGGTTTTTAAACTAAACAAATGGGTTCTCTTCTTCAAAGCCAATGCCCCACAGAGGTCAAACTAAATATTATGCATAATCAGGATCAATTCATCTCAGCATAACAGAGGTCGAGGCTCTCGATTTGTGAAAAAGTACAGGATTTGAGTTTTTGTGGATAGCCAGTTCCACAGCAAGATGTTCTCCTCAGGCCCACTCTCAGGCCAGGGCACTAGTGGTGAAAACTTATAAGGTGTTGAAGTAGTAATACTGTTTTTCCCCCTTTCTGATAAATATTCAAGATTTGGGAGTACCATTGATGAGCAAAATTAACAAGAGCTATGATGCTTTAACACAAAACTAAAATATCTACTTAGAACAACAATATATATGGGGGGGGGGGGAAATTTATTATGCTAAATTTTTATCAAATTAAGAAAAAAAAGAACTAGGAAGTCTTGACACAAAAGGTAGCTTCCACTGAAAAATTACACAATGTACAATATCATAATGTATATATACAAAAATATTTGATATTGTACATGTATATAAATTGCATGACATACAACATAGATTTTTTAAATCAAATATGATCAAAGCTTGTGATGCACCTTAAAGTAACCTGTAAGCATCTGTTTTTAAGAAGACACACTAGCCCGAAGCATTTAAATAAGGCCAAAAAACACATACATCAAAAGAGAATTTAAGCAAATGACCCTTTTTTGAGGGTTTTGAGGTGCCTACTATAGCCCTTAAGCAAAAAAAAAAAAAAAAGCAGAATTTAAAAAGAACAGAATCACAGGATTTGTAAGGAGTAAAGTAAGGTAGCCATCTAAATCGTTCACTCTCTTTATGACTTTAGATCTGGGATCATGCATTCTATGATTTTGGTACAGTCAACACTGCTTAAGTCGATGTCCAGGGGACATAATTAAAAAGATCGACTTACGTGATTTTTTTTAGTCATCTCCCTTGACTGAAGTACCGACACGCTCACTCTCTCTCTTTCTTTATATATGTATTTCTAAACATAAATACATGTATATTTTATCTTTTTTTGGGGGGGGGGAGGTTATTTGCAGGACTCCAGTTTCCTTTACCACAATTGCTCACAGGTTCAATTATAATTATATTCATTACTAAACTATTAAATAACGTTTGAGGCTCTGACTGTAAACTAAACTAATTGAGCTTCTATATATCATCATTTTGTGATTGGTCTTGCTTAACACCATGCTGCACAAATGTCTGGAACTGCATCTTCTTCATTGGTGTCTAAACAGTATTCACAAGTACACCAATTTCGTTGTAACACCCTTCTGATTTTTATTATTGTTGTCTTCAAAATTTGTTTGTTCGTTTTTGTATTATGCATTTTTATTTTGCCACCGTACTTTTTTTTTTCACTTTGTAAATAAGTTCAATTTTGCGTGTCACTGGCAAAGTCTACTCTGGTCACCTTGCTCTAACTACGTCTAAGTTTCCGATGTAGATCTATGTCTCAATATGGTTTATAATACGCCCAAGTGATGACCTTCTGTTAGCCCTTTCTTCTAGCCTAAGATCGCATGAGGCTGGGAATGTACATGTTTATAGATTTATCTAAGATCTAGATCAGTACAAATATTGTGTTGGTTATAGTGGAAATTTTTTAGGCCTTAAGGTCTTTTGTTCTTCAATTGAGGAAAAGGGGAGGAGGTGTATTGGTTTTGGGAGGGATAAAGGAGAAATTACATGGGGCTAACATTGACTAGACCTAGAGAGACAAGTCTAATTGTTCAACAAGTACTGCGCGCACCTCCCAACAAAGCCAGCTGGCCACTGCCTTCCTCCACAACACACACGCGCACACATACGTTATTTGGAAATGATTGGCATGCTTGATCGTCGCAGTCGCACAGCCTCAGTGCTAGAGGGAAAGAAAGGAAGAGAGAGAAAAAGAGAGAGAGAGAGAAACACTTTGAAGTTTAGACAAAGCCAGCCAAGGGCAAAACAAGGGTCGCCGCTGATGTAATAAGTGTGAATAGATCTAGAACAAGGCCTGCCTCCAGACTAGACTGTTGGCCTAAGATGAGCAACACCCTCCCTCCTCTTACCCCTTAAACACATTCATACACAAATAAAACTTCCCGCTGTGGCCCCGTCCTGTGACTGTTATAAAGCGATGGAAAATGTAACACAGGATGAATTGCACAGTATAGAGCTAGCATTACGCACATCGGAGAAAAAGCGTCCTTTGATGAGCCGCACCAAACAGTAAAAGATCGACTTAGATAAAAATCGAGTTATGCGGTGGCCCTTCATAATAAGCCTTCTACCGGGGTGGTTCCAAGATAAAAGATCAAATTGAATGAAAATCGACTTAAGCAGTGTTGACTGTAGAAGCATAATGGGCTTACCATAGACCATCCATATTAACTTTTATTTAAGGACTAAAAGGCCCATCTTTTAAAACTATTTTAATTCTTACACAGGCCATCTTCAACTGGTTCATTGTGATGACAATGAAGTTAGACACAATCTTTTTGATTGAGCATCCTACACATAGGGAGTCCATTGTCTTGAAACCAGTTCTAGGGTTGGATCTTGCATGCACTTCAGTTTTGGAAAAAAAAATTTTGTTTTAATTTGTTCTTTTTCTTTTCCATATTTTATAAATAAATAACACATTTTGTAACAACTTTGAACTCATATCTTGTATCCATGTATCCTTATCCAATTTTCACCATGGCAAAAATTGACAAAATGCAATTTCAAATCATATCAATGGTTTAAAATGCAACTTCCAGCTTCCTTGGACTGGTTTCAACACAAAAGATCTGTTCCAACTTTGAGCTCATACATCTTGTATTAATGTATCCTTATCCAATTTTCATTATTGCTAAAATTGACAAAATGCAATTTCAAATAATATCCATGGTTTAAAATGCAACTTCTGACTTCCTTGGACTGATTTCAACACAAAAGATCTGTTCCAATATTATATATACCTTCTATCTAGTGCGTAATACTTTATCCACCTGCAAACTGGGCAGGGAAACATTTGGTTTCTAAATCGACATTTGTTCTCTCTCTCTGAACTGTTAGTTATTGACGCTGTCATGACCAATCTGACAGGTCAATATCTTTCTTCTTCGCTCCGAGCTTCATAGCTCCAGCAGCTTTTCGAGCCTCTCTCTTCTCCTGTAGCTCTTTCTGCCGCTGCCTCTTCTTCTCCTCCCTCTCCCGCCTTTGCCTGTCTGCCTGAGACTCTTTGGTATCTAAATATTCCACGGTGAAAAATGTAAAATGGAGAAATGAAGAACAGAGAAAGTGTTAACTGTTATTATCAACAAAAATAATCTACAGAGATCATCAAGTTTTCTGACAGAATAATCTAAACAAAAATTTTTCTTCGTCAAGATGTACTTTCAAAGTTGCACAACTGGGCTGCAACTTCATCAATTAGAAAACTAACTTTATATTGCTTCCTAACACTTCATTTTTTTTGGTATTCGGCATTCGCATAGTAAGGAGACCTTCAAAATTTCCTATTTTGATGCTATGAAAAGGAGCCTATCATCCATCTATGCTTGCAGAAAGACAAGAGCTTGTTATTATTTATATTAACAAACATGTGGTAATACAGCCTGCAAGTGTTTATATAGTTTATAATAAGACAAGTGTCATAACAGCCTGCAAGTGTTTATATAATAATAACAGACAAGTGGTATAACAGCCTGCAAGTGTTTATATTATATATTTATAATAAGACAAGTGGTATAACAGCCTGCAAGTGTTTATATTATTTATAATAACAGACAAGTGGTATAACAGCCTGCAAGTATTCATTTCCACCAAAGATTATGAGTGGATGATAAAAACAAATGAAAAAGATTGGGGCACACTAAAAATTCACCGTAACTTAACTTATGCAGGGTAGTTTAAGTCTAGCCTACTGTAAGAGTCTTTTGAATAAGCTTTTGAATAGCACAAACTATGATCTGATGCATATGAACATAACTGTCCTTATGAGCTTCTGAATATGAAATCGATTGAAATTTGAGCTGCTTTTAATAATCAAAGCTTGTGTACACCATGAACTAAATATCAGCCAGATACTTGTATTTGTTTCCTTTCTTATTCCTTATAATTTAAGAAAGAGCTTGGGCAGGATTTTTCTGCCACAATTAAA
This sequence comes from Plakobranchus ocellatus, assembly GCA_019648995.1. Classification (NCBI taxonomy): domain Eukaryota; kingdom Metazoa; phylum Mollusca; class Gastropoda; family Plakobranchidae; genus Plakobranchus; species Plakobranchus ocellatus. The sequence goes on along the minus strand of BLXT01006999.1, from coordinate 3,989,058 downwards.
AAAAACTTTAAGAAATGATATTGCCCTCATATAACTGTGTGTCCCTGACTAAAACAATATCAAACTCAAAAAAAAACAAACCTTTGTGCTAAAAATTATAGCCTGCCTGCACCGATTCTCGAACTATAAAGCTACTAAATTACTACTATTAACAAAATTTGCTTCTCTATTTTTTTTTACCATGATTAATAAAAAAAGAAGAAGGACAAAACAATACGAAATAAATAAGCTGATGGCAGAAGAAATCAAATATCACATAAAGGGCTAAGAGTTGGGGACACTCACTTTCCATATCATCCCAACTACCATCTTCCCATCCTGTTCCTTGCTGGTCCCAGCCTTCCCCTCCTCCTGTATCATTCCAGCCATCTTCATCACCCCAACCCGCAGATTTTGCCGCATGCGATGTCTTAGTGGAAGCAGACAGGGACGCGGAGTTTCTAGACGGGTTTGCTCTTGCTGGAGAATCACGGGGAGAAGTTTCCCGCACTGGCGTGTTGGATTTCGACCGGGGCTTCTTAGGACCCTGGAATAGTAGACGGAGAATTTTTAAACAGTATAATCTTGCACGACCATGAATTTGCATAAAAATTAAACTAAATTTCTCTTGAGTGTTTAAGTGTAAGGGAGGAGTGAGGAATGGGAAACTGGCCTGTAAAAAAAAAACCATGTAACTTTCATTTGGCGAACTGCTTCTCCAAATTTTGACAGATACAATTATTTAAGATATTCCTTCAACTTACCTCCCCTTGCAAAACATCCTTGTTGATACAAAATCACATAAAGCACTGTCCACTCCCCTAAATGTTACAGGTGAATACCATTGCAAAAAAGGTGAGGTATTTGACAGCTATACAATAGATATAAATATTACACCTTTTCCAATAGCAAAACATTTCATTTCAAAATAATACTTTACAAAACAGAAATAATAGGCCACTACAAAATTATACATCTTCACATGTTTGATCTCAATTTTTTGTCTAATTTTTTTTTGTTTGTTTCTAGGAGGCAATTTCAATATAGGAGGTGTATCTCAAAGTGTGCTAACTTCTTCGGGAATGTGTTTAGCCAAAATTAACGCAAAATATCACCAACCTGTAGCTGTGAAAAAAAGTCATCCTGGTCTCCTCCGTCCCAGTTGTACGAATCTGTTGTTGGCAGACCAGTGCTTCTTGTGGATACAAACTCATTAGCATTTGGTTTCAGACGGGACATGGGGTCTATGGGTTCAGCTTGCATTACCTGGGCCTGAGGCTGATGCAAAAAAAAAAAGAAAAAAAAAAGGATTGACAGGAAGTCTGAGTTCAAGGCAAAGACTGAGGCAGTATTTAACACAATTGTAGCTAGTATTAACATTAATCTACAGAAGAACACTTTTAAACCAAAATTCTAGGGACTCACTGGAGAGATAACTTGGTGTTACTATACCTATCATCACCAACTGAACAGGCAACACCAAACCATAAACTTCAGGTTACCTACAGGCCACAACACACTAAGGAAGCAGATATTCACAAAATTTAAAGTTGGAGAAATTTCAGGTTGCCAATGAGGATCTGGGCTTCAAACGGCAGAGCACTTAACTGAAGTCCTGCCCAAATCTTTTGGCTCTAAGAAACTGGAGACCTGGACAAAGGATAACCCTCTCGCCCAAAAACAGAATGGCACACTCAAATATCTGACCCTCACAGTAAAGTTTGTGCCTGCCACTGTTCTACAAGTTTGATATTGCTTCCTAGCATTGGAGAACACAAAGAAGAAAGAAGATGTAAAGAACATTTCACATGATTTCATCAATTTATTCAGATTACATGAGTGTCATGCTCGATCCAAAAGTCAGGGAGCCAGGGCTAGTGTCCAGATTTTCTTGGCAAACGGCACTCTGGGGTACTTTGCCATTGCTTTCTTCGCTGCCTTTACTTTTGTCAGATCATAAGAGACCTAGCTACCCATTTAATTCTGGGTGGACACGGGAGCAAGGAAAAATTGTCTTCATGCGGGCTGGGATTCAACAAACCTCAAATTTCTCACATTGTAACACACTGCCCTACCAAATAGCCACCACTCCACCAATATGATGTTAAGTTTATAAAAACAGAGTACAAAAAAAAAAAAACACTTCAAACTCAAATAGTCTTTGACTCACTTTCAATGGAGGAGTATCTTCCAGGCTGAGCCATTCTTCATCATCGTCATCAAAATCATCATCAACATCCCAGCCACCACCTACGTCTGCTTTAGATTTGTTTGGCATTCCTGAGTTCTTATTACTAGAATCCTGAGAGAGAGAGAGTGAGAACTGAGAAACACAAAGAGTCAGATTTGAGCTCCTGGCTTATCATCTGACTTATGCCAAAATATGATTTTAAAATCATTACGTCTCTAGGCCTAAGAGCTGCTACATGATCTTTGTATTAAGAAATGTGTTGAAATAATTTTCTTACAACCTGAATCAATAAAATGGAAATTGGTATCCTGAAGAGATGAAAAAAAATCTTGGAATTTCCTCTATATTTTAAAAATACCCTTCAGCCATTGTGTTGGTCTAATGAAGATAAATAAGTCTGTTGCAAAATAATTCTATAGATGTAGACCTCAATTTGGAACAAACACTTTTTTAAAAAGGCAAAATCTTACACAATCACAGATTGAATACTTCATTACAATATTGATTTTTCTTTTTTCCATTTCATTTTCATCTGAAAAATGAATTAAAAAAAAAAAATTCATCAAACATTCTGAGCAATTGGAAGTAGTAAAGTAGGGATTTCTTTCCCTTTCAATGATTTGATTTCTTTTGTTTGCTTATTTTTATAATTTACATAGAAGAATTTTGGAAAATCAAAATCTGATCATTGCTAAAACATTAGCTTTCAAAACATTTGATGAAACAAAAAGAAATACGAGCAATTCAATAAACTTTCCCCCTAATCATCTTACATCTAGATCTCCCCAGTCATCTTCATCCCAGCCACCACCAGACTGCTGCTGCTCCTCCTCCTCCTCCTCCAGGTTACCCTCTCTCCCTGAGCCTCTTGTTGATGCGGCCTTTGCTGCTCCCTTTGAGCCTGTAGGGGCCTGGGATTGCAATGTGCCTGAGACTGCTGCGTTCTTGCTTGCTTGGGAAGGGGTTGCTGGAATCACAGACGGCATTATCCCATTTAAAAAAAAAGAAAAATTGAGCAAAACCAATTAAAAGTTTGTCTCAAATCTCTGTAAGAAAATTGATGTAACATAAAGCTCATAGGATTTGTCTCAAGACATATCAAAGCAGCAAAAAAAAAAAGAAAGAAATAAGCTCTTTAGTGATGTGGAGGACAAACAATATAACAAAATCTTAACCCTTTCCAATCTAATAGTGTGCCATAGGTACTAGTCTTAATGGCTAAGGAGCAACCATGTCCTAAGAAGCTGGTGTCTAAGCCAGGGGACATAACTCTTACGAAAGACATAATTTATTTTTTTACTGACTTGTTCAAGCTTGCAAACCTAATATTTTAATGAGGAAAAAATATCATAATTTAGAAAAATAAATGAACTTTCAGAAAATGTATACATGTCTGGGGGAAAATAAAACTTGCTGAGAGAAAAAACTCATAAACCAACGAAATTTTCTCTCTTCGCTTTTCCTGGCTGTAATACTAGTAATAGCCGAGGTGCAAAATTTTGGTGTTTATTTCATTGAAATTAAACAGGAGCAGAAAGCGAACTGAGAAGAAGAAACAAAACTGGGAGAAAAAAAAAAGAGCAAATGGTTTTAATTGTCCGAAATTCCAGCTTTGGGACATTTACATTAATTACAAGCGGTCTTGAAAAGACCTAGATCGAGACACTAGATCTAGGTTAGATCTAGGCCTAGATCTACTCGCTGCCGACGCGCCCATGACTTTTTTCCGATGTAATTGTTTGATATCCTCGTTTATGCTATATCAGGTTCAACATCTTAATCCAAATATCTTTAATAAAATGCGGTTAAAGGAATTGAAAGGCCACTGAAGCTAGAGACGTATCGAAAAACGGCAGGGAAACGAGGTTCAAACTGTCGAGAATCGGACGTCAGAACGGGCATTTTCACTTTCTCTTTACTCATTAACGGAAAGAGCTAAAAATAAGCGGTTTTCTTTACAGAAGAGCTCAAGTCTCGCAAAATTTGCATAATTATATTCAAGTAACGTTGACCCCGAGACTTCGTTACTATCGGCGATAGTAAACAACGAGGCAATGGAGGACGCTTTAGGTCGCATTCGGTCGCATTAGGTTGGAGGGGTGTATGTCGCATTCGGTCGCATTAGGCTGGAAAGGGTTAAATTTGCAATGAAGCTGTTTTCTTTCTATTCATTGTTTTAATACTTCAATTGTTTAGAATTCTTTGTATGCTTGATTTCATATTCTTTGAAGGGCTTTTTGAGTAGTAACTAGAAATCTTGCCTTTTCTAATGTACATCATCACTACATGTATGTAGGATATTCATGGTTAGACCTCTATATGTTTAGTAGCCCTGTTAAAGGAAATAAAGCCCAACTGCTTTTTAATCTTTAAAACGATGTTTTTGTTGATCTTTCAATACAGCAAAAAATAGAAAGACTTTGTTTGAATTTCTGCTACAATATCAAAATTTCAAATATTTCCTTTCAAAATGTACTGAAGCAAAAGAATCAATAACCATAACAGAACTCAGCACAAACAGGAACAACGGGAATAATACCTTTGCTTAGCAGACGCCTACAAGTCCTAGTTCACCCTGTAATGGGTGGGTTATAGGTTAAAGATATACAAATAACAAAGTTGCAAGCTGTACCTGACTTGGTCGTTGCCTTGTTGTAAATCTTCGAGGTCAGCGAGGTCATCCCTGTGACTGCCCAGCCAGCCCAGCCAGAGGAAGACGGTCCACTTGTTGACCCAGACATCACTTCTTTCTCTGGGGAGGAAAATTACCTGTGGTGAACATTTCCCATACATGCTGGTTCTAGATAAGTAAAATGAGTACCACACATTGCAAAAGTGGCAGCGTTTTTTATTTTGGCACCACGAGCTAAAGTTTTACTCCTGGCTCCTGATTTTTCCCTGGCACATGACATTGTGTATTTGTTTTCATTTTCTTGCCTTGTTGTCTTCATTTTCATTGAGTTGAGAGCTACTTATCAATGCTGCATCCACACAGGACAGCAGATAGAATGTATTTTTCCAGACTGGTGCATGGTTGGCAGGCAAGCTACCAGTTGCACTACACAGTACTGCTTAATTTACAAATAGGAATACTTAGAATACAGAAGAAGCTTCTTAAAATAACCTCTCCATTTCATTCTCCCATCCCCCCCCCCCCCAAACATACACACACAGGCAAGGGACACTTGGCTTTGACTATTCTCTTCTCTTTGCTCTTTCAAGAAACACTTATTGAGGATTCCCTTTGTCTGGACGGTTACATAAAAACCAATTTATATTGTGCCAGAAGGCCTATTCATTCAAAGGCAAACAATTCTACATCTAATACAGAAAATCGCTGGTGACATTTTTCTCAAAAAATCAAATATATATAATATATATATATATATATATATATATATATATATATATATATATATATATATATATATATATATATATATATATATGTACCAAAATAACCTAAACCTCAAGACCAGTCCAAGTGAGTCAGAGCTGCATTATGAATATTTAAAAGAATATTACGGCCAGAAACTGCTTGCATATAGTAAGTTTTGCAATGATGAAATTGAGTAAAAATAAAATTGTTATTCTGCTCCAAGGTACTAAAGTTTTAAATGTTGGGATAAAAACACTAAAAATTACAACAATAATAATAATAATAATAACAACAACAATAATAAACAACAACAACAACAACAATAATAATAATAATGATAATAATAATTAGAAAAATGTTTGTTCTCAAAATTGTTTCAGGGTTCATTATAACTGGTCTAGAGACATACTTATCTGCCAAAATCACAAATATTCTTTTTTTATATTTATCAAAATCTCACATATTTTGCAAGTTTATCGAAATCACATATATTTATCAAAATGACATATATAATAATATATTTACCAAATTCTTCTTCTAACTCTGGATTCTCTGACACTTTCTCCAGCTTGGAAACAAAGCCTTTGATTGTTTTGAAGGCCTGATGGAAAAGAATAAAAGTAGTGGCAAAAAGTTTGAAATTAACATCTTCAGCAAATGTCCAAAAACTTAGTATGTTTTTCTTATTTTTTTTTTCTCAGTGGGAGATTGCATGATCTAAGTTCCAAAATATGATCGTATATTGCATAGTTTATTGGTCCAAAATATCATCAGAAATTGCATGGTTCTGGTTCCAAAATATCGTCAGAAATGCCTGACACACATGAAGCAGGGTTAGGTATCTTGGCTATTTTAAAATTTAAAATTTGTATTTTACATCAAATTAGAATGATCAACCTGCACTATACAAATGAATATTAGGAGCATTTGATCAAGTTATCAGCATCAGTACAGCCAGAGAGTAGGTCCTTCATCACCATCCTGTTCTTCCCAAACAGTAATGCTACTACTGTCAAACACGAGACCTCTTCATCAAGAGTGTCATCATCATGCTTATGGCATTGATGAGTTTAAAAAGAGTGATTTTGTAAAATTTGAAAACGAAAGATTAAATTTCAGGTTTGTCCTCTCAACAACTCCATATATAATCATTTGGGCAGTGCTATATTGCAAAATGAGACATTTCCCCAAAAAAATACAGATCATGGGAAATCTGAGTTTCAGCTTCCAATCCTAAAGAATGGCTGTCTTATTTACCAAATGGTTTCAAACATATCAAGACTCATTCAAAAGGTTATGAGAGAATTTGGATGTAAAATATTGAGAACTGACACTGTTATAGCTATACACCTATAACACTTATACATGTCAAAAAATCTCAATCTGTGATGAAACTATACATTTCGCCAACAGGTGAAGACCATACCTGGTCACGCACATTCTTATCAGGGTCTCGTGTGACGCAACACAAGGCCGGAAGCAGACGAGTGGCAACTTCTGACAGGCTGTAGAAGTTCTGGGTTGCTGCAATGCCTAAAATACCTGCCTGACGTGCTGGAGGGAAAGGGTCTTTCGTAGCTCGCAAAAAAGCCGAGCACAAAATTTTTTGTCTGGCCTGGGTAACAGTATAAAATTCATTATAAAAATAGATTTCTATTAATAAAATTCATCCTTCTATATAATTTTCTCTATCTTTTTACACCTTGAACATTAATTCATATTTCGTCGTTGAATTTCCTTGTTTGAAGCTGATCAGTGTTTCCAATTTTTATTTATTTTTTCTTTTATTGTCTAAGCAATATAAACATTAGACGTTGTTGATTCAAACTGCTTTTCTTTTATAAAAATCTAGTAAAATTTAAAAAACAAATTCCAGCATCATCCCACTAATTTAACTGCCATCGATATTTATTGAATTTTCTAAAATCTTTATTCCGCCTTTACTTTTAGACCATTCATAAGAATAATCCAGAAACATAAGATCTAATATCTGGAAAACTCTAAATAATAAACCAGTTATGCTCATAATAACCTCTACTTTAGCTTGATAACTAAAATGAAGCAATTGTCTGTGGTAATTTTCAGACGCAGAGAAAATAATAATAAAAAAAAAGTTCTTAAAGTGTATTTTAAGATTTGAATGAAAAACTGTGGAAAAAAGACACAATTCTTACCCCTGGATTTATATAACAAGCAATTTTCCCCAAGCACACAGTTGTATTTGTTCGTATTCCTCCCTAAATATACAAATGAAAAACAAGGTTAACAGGTTAAACTATTGTGCACTTTGTTAAATCTCCAATTTTGGGTATTTTAAAATTTTTTTTTGCAAAATGGCTTTGATGAAATAAGATCTCTCAAAAAGTGAAACAATTGTGAAGAATTGCTTATAACCTAAGGTAAACATCAAGACTGCTGATAACCAAATGCTATCAAGCAAGAGCGAGGTATTCAGAAAATTTCAAAAGAAATAATAAATCCTTGTAGTTTTTATCATACACAGAAGAATTTCACTATGCTTAAATCATAAAAAATGTCATAACACTGGAAAGAAAAAAAGTGATTAACTTTGATTTTTTACTACTAAGCAAATGAAAAAGTTGTAAAATAAAAATGTTGCTTGGGTGTAAATTACAAGCTTAGGTCACTTACTTGATCATCTTTGCTTTGCAGCCTTGCAAATTGTTTCATCAGCTCCTCATTCAAATTCTTGTAATTCAGTTTGGGAGCCAAGTGAAGCATTGCCTAAACAGAAGAAAAAGAAACGTTGAGAGCCATGAGAGCATTGTCTAAACAGAAGAAAAGGAACATTAAGAGCCATGAGAGCATTGTCTAAACAGAAGAAAAGGAACATTAAGAGCCAAGTGAAGCATTGCCTAAACAGAAGAAAAAGAAACATTGAGAGCCATGAGAGCATTGTCTAAACAGAAGAAAAGGAACATTAAGAGCCATGTGAGCATTGTCTAAACAGAAGAAAAGGAACATTAAGAGCCATGAGAGCATTGTCTAAACAGAAGAAAAAAAAACATTAAGAGCCATGTGAGCATTGTCTAAACAGAAGAAAAGGAACATTAAG
>BLXT01006999.1:3953089-3968865 GCA_019648995.1 Plakobranchus ocellatus | reverse complement strand
TTAGCGGGGCAGCCCGGAAAACGGAATTTATAGGCGTTCACCGGGATTTTTCCCGGCGAAAACGGAAAGTTGGCAGGTCTGGACCATTATATTAGAGAGGCTGATGTCTTCACCCCTCACCTTGCCTGGGGATTTCAAGGCTGCTGTTTTTGGTAATGTTCCATTGAAGACCTCCCAGATCAAACAGCCTAGACCCCACATATCTGCAGACCTGTACAATGCAAATGGCAAGACAATTTGTAATGAAATTACCACAATACCAGTCAAAAGTATTATCACCAAAAATGTAGTTCCCTATAGATAGTTGCCTGCACACATTCCTGATCAAATGCCTACCACTATACAATAAAATTACATATACTTGTGGTGCTATATGTTTTTTCAAAAGTGGAAGAGATTCATCAAATATGTAAATAAAAATGAAAGTCACAACATATTTATGGGAAAAAATGAGGAAATAAAAATGCCTTTTGCATCAAAACTAAAGTTAAAGAAAATAAAAAAATAATAATAGTAATGCATTGTTAAAAAAAAAAAAGGATATTATATGAGTCATTCTACAAAGGTGGATTCCAAAACATCATACAAGAGCCAAAAATTCAAAATGTACCCATTGGAATGAGAATTGTTTTGAAATGACACACAAACACTCAGGTTTAAGAAAAAGTCACTCTTAAGGCTCAGGATAGCTTAAAAACTATATTTATTAGAGAAAATCTGCATAAATTCAGTTGGTGTTGGACGTGATGTATGACACACAAAACTCCTCATTTTTCATGTATTTTAAGGTGTAAATCTAATAAAAAAGAATCAAAAGTAACAGAAAGACAAAATATTGAAGCCTAATACTAAAAAATCAAGTCTGGATTGAATTATATGAAAGCTTTAGTGTTTGAAGTGTGTGTCATACATCACGTCCAACACCAAGACATACAAAAGTTTTTACAGTTAAAAAAGACATTGCTGTAACTCCTTTTTGACATATCATGAGCTTTGTCTATATAAATAGATGTAAGATAAACCACAATACAGCTTTTTACAGAACATAGAAATACTATTTTAGTAATCATTAGTGTTGGACGTGATGGTGACACACAATTTGTGTGTCATCATCACGTCCAACACCAAGACATACAAAAGTTTTTAGTTAAAAAAGACATTGCTGTAACTCCTTTTTGACATATCATGAGCTTTATCTATATAAATAGATGTAAGATAAACCACAATACAGCTATTTACAGAACATAGAAATACTATTTTAATAATCATAAGTGTTGGACTTGATGGTGACACACAATTTGTGTGTCATCATCACGTCCAAAACTAAGACATAAACATTTCTATAGTTACTGCAAACATAGATTATGTAAGTCCTTCTTGACAAATTATGAGCTTTGTCTATTTAAATAGATGTAAGACAAACTACAAACAGCCGTTTAGAGGTCATAGACATACAATTTTAATGACCATAAATGTTGGATGAAGAGATGACTCACAATTTGTCCAACACAAACAAGAAAGATGTAAGAATTTAATTCTATCTGAAATTTAAGCACAGTTTTATGAATTTCACTTTACTCAAACTAAAATTATTAGGCTTAGGTATTGGAAACAATAAGTCCATAGGTTCAAATGCTGCTGCAAATAAATATTGCATGTTTCCAGTAACATAAGATTATCAAGATAAAAAATACAACTAAAATAAATAAATTAACATGTATTTGTTGAAAAAATAAGTTTCAGTAGGGGCCTACTCAACTGATAAATTATTCTTATTCAAAAATCAATGTCAGTGTAACACTGTTTTTTTCCAGCATGCCATAGTATAATGCATGGTATTATCTAAATACACTTGCATGTCATGTTTCAACCACTTACATAGGGTTCAAGTATTAAGTCTTCTTAAGTTAGTTACATATAAAAAGTGTTTATTATAAAGTGCTAAAACTTTATTTTTACCGCAAACAAAAAATGTAAACACTCATTTTTCATTTTTTACACACTCTGTGGTATGGCACCAAAAGGTTTATGTACCAGGTACTAGATACACCCATTCAAAATGCCAGGAATATACGTCGAAATAAATAGATTATAACAAACAATAGTACCCAAATAACATAATTGTAGAACATTATATTTTTGATATTTAAAATGACAAATGTAATTTTTACACTTAAAATTAGCGAAGTAATAATAATCTAGGAAAAATATTATTATTTTCCAGATTGAAAACTTTAAAGATCCAAGGTAATCAAGCTATAACAAATAAATACTGAACTCAATACAAAATGTAACATTTATTTGGCCATCATCTGAGTTTATAGTCAAACAGCATTAAAAGTGACAAAATTCAGAATTATTTGGCAAACCAATAGTTTACAGGGCTAAAAAAAAAAATCAACATCTCTTTGACAACACAATATATTCTTAAGATCATGCATATTTGAAAATGAGGATCATGATATACCTGACCTGAGCAATTATGCCAAAAATAATTAAATATTATGCAATAATGAAAAAAAAAAGAAATTCATGAAACACTTTTTTATGAAAATTATGCAAGGAAACAGTCCCAAAAGTTTGCCAAATTCGCAAATTCCACATCAAAATTAGCTGAAGTTATTATGGACAAATTATGCAACATTAGGCAAATTACGCAAAAAAACAAAAACAGAAAAAAATAATGTCTTGCATAGAAATGGGATCGGTCATATACTGGTTCTTAACACTAATCAAAACATTAATACCAGTAAAGGTATTGAGTTTATGTTTTGTCAAAATCATTACAAATCTATCAAAACAAATTATGCAAAACCATAAAAAGTATTGTAACAAAGGCAGAGTTAAATAATTACAACTTAAAGAGACAAAAGCTGCAACTTGTAATTTATTCTATTTCTATGGTGGCAGGTTGAGAAAGAGGAAGTAATAGAGAGATATGGTTAGCCACCCAGTAATCTGGATTTGGAATTTCGCGGCACGATGACCACATGACAAGGATAGCATCTGGGGAAACAAATTTGGAGGGTTTAAGTGTACGGTCAAGCAGTTTGTGGTGACAAGCTGGCCCCTTATTTGGATACACTGACACAATGGTTCTTCCCAGAACATCTGAGGCAGCCATAAGGTGCCACAGACACATATCTGTGCACAATTGCACAGTGTAAACCGTTTCTCTCTCATAAATTTGATTTACTTCCTCAAAATCATTTATGTTTTTGTCTGTTCTGCATGAGGACAGTTCTGCCACTTTTATCATATTTGGCCCTAAAAGAGCATTATATCTATGGTAACGTAGAGATAGCATAGATATTATTCTACATCGAATTTCCACGTGATGTTCTTCGGACCCAAATATTGCCAAACTTAAAGCACGAGGCATACAATTGCTATCAGCTTTAATAACAACTGGAAAAAGACTGTCTAACCCTTTAGGCTTATCAGAAATAGCAATATGGTCAATAGTGCCACTTAGACTCAAAACAGTGTGAAAATTCAAAGGCAATGGCCATTTCTCAAATTTAGGAATAATCTTTTTACATAAAACATGGATTTCTGAAAATGATTTGCACAACTTAAGCCGGTTGTGCACACATTCAAAGAAATCTGTCCTAGAGGAACTACAATTTATCTGGAAATTGCTTGTAACTGAAGGAAGCATTTTAATAATAGACCAGTCAGAAACATAGTTGGCATTAAAACAATTTTTATAATCATCTTTTTTACATGATGTACAAAAACAAGACAGTCTTCTGGTAGCAACGCAATTGTTGCCAAGAGGTTTTAGATTATGGAGCTGCCTTGTTCCTGGTATGGTTCTAAGGCTAGATGAATCTACAGTCTCAGAAATTTCATTTTCTGGTATGTAAAAAAAAAGATCTCTGGGAATGACAGCATCCGTTTCCCAAACTACTTATCATCAAATTTTTATAACAATATTTATAAAAATCACCAGCATTTTGCACAATGGCTTGACGTGACCGTACAGCTCGGGAGACTGCACTTTTTACTGTTCCCCCTACAGCATCACACGGATTTTTGCCATGTCATGCTCCAAAGAAGCACCTTTCTACAGTGTCTACAAAACTGGTGTCTCTATGAGCCAGATAATAAAAGAGCACCTTTGATTTGTATTGCCCTGGACACCCATCACTGAAAATGACAATTTTTTTTATGTGAGACACTGCAGAAAGGTACTGCTCGATGATGCCTTGAACATGATCAACAAAATGGGAAGAATGCTTTAAAGAATCTGAAACAAAAACAAGAGATTCATTCACTTTTGCCCCACACTGGCTGCAAGCATAATTTAAAACTACTGGGTGCAGAGTGACCTGATTATATCCATAATAAGCACTCTGCGGCTGGTGTTGCACACAGGTGTAATTTTCTGCGAAGTCCATTGTCACAAGGCACCACCCATTGGGTAAACTGCGAGACAAATCTGAGTATTGTTGCGTTTGCCATCTATATGTGAATACATGTTCTGGCAGCATTTGCAACTCAAGCCTCAGCTCCTCTGAAAGATCTGCCAATGTCGCTGTTTTCTTCACAAGATTTAGACTACTCCCAGGTCCTTGTTCTTTTTCCCATCTTTTCCAACTAACTGTTTTCTCTTCACCCACTCTAATTTCATCAATCAAAGATTCTAAATGGCCTTTACATAATGTGCACTTTCGCTGGATGCACTGCAGCTTGTGGAATTGTCCACTTTTAGGGCACATAGTGCGGTCAAGCAGACTTGATAGACTGTCAAAATGCACTGAATCAGCAACATTTTGATTCATACATTCTAATTTTAGTCGAGGATTATGGCAAACCTCACACAAACATTGCAAAAGGGGTGTTTTCATGTAAGACATAATGATCTTAGGCCGAAGCTTAAAAAAATATGATGAAGAAACTTCTAATCCTGGATGACTTTCTTTGAACAACTTGTATAGCTCTTTAATAGGTTTGTCTAAGATCTTCTGACCACTACACTTTTGATTAGGGAGGTGAAGTGCATGTTCCCTGAAAAATGATGTCACAGCAAGCTTGACCTTACTTTCTTTATTGGCATACAAGTTTGGCCTGTTTTTTAGGTATCTCTTAGAAATGCCATTTAAGCTGACAACTCTATTAGAACTTGATTTTAATTTCATAGCTGCAGCTCCAATTAAATACTTTGCATTTAGAATAGCCTTATCCCTCTTGCTTTTTAAAGACACCAAAGCCTCAATCTCGGACACAGTGGTATGAGACAAAACAGTAGTTGGGGACTCTGCAGATAACTGATGGACAGTGGTGCTGGTGGTGCGAGCTGTGCTAGGACAGGGAATCATTGATGATTTGGAAGCTGTAGTAAGAGGTAGAACTGTGGTAAAGGGTGAATCTGTAGGATTGGGAACGTCTGCAGGAAGTGAATCTGTAGGATTGAGAACTTCTCCTGGGGGTGAATCGGTAGGATTGAGAGCTTCAGCAGGATTGAGAATTTCTGCAGGGGGTGAATTTGTAGGATTGAGAACTTCTGCAGGGGGTGAATCTGTATGATTGAGATCTGCAGGTGGTGAATTTGTAAAATTGAGAACTTCTGCAGGGGGTGAATCTGTATGATTGAGACTGCAGGTGGTGAATTTGTAGGATTGAGAATCTCTGCAGGGGGTAAATCTGTAGAATTGAAAACTTCTGCAGGGGGCAAATCTGTAGTAGTGAAGGTAACTGTGGGGGGAAGATCCGTGGTAAAGGAAACGACAGTGTCAGAGGAGTCTCATCGATCAGCGGGAACTTTCTTGGGAGAGCTATATGTGACACCACATTGTTTCATGGTCTGTGGGTCCTTTTTGAAAGTGGAGCGCACAAAACCAATCAGTCCTTTTAAAGAAAGTGTCTTTTGTGCTCTCCACGTTGCTGTTCTTCTTGATCCTGGACTTGTAAATAGAGTTTTTGGTTGTAATGAAATTTCATTTGGAACAGACTCCACATCTGCAGGCTGTTTGTTTACACGGAATTCCCTCATTCGTTCAGTGTTACGTTGCCTCTCAGCCACCTGTTTTTGGCGAGACATATTCATTCTGCACTTTTGCTGGGCAAGACGATTACGTTCTTTCCGTTCCTCCTGTTTCTTAACATCTTTTCTGGTTGCTATCTGAGATTTCTCGTTGGGAGCTGCCTTTTTGCGTTCTCTGTAGAAAGTAATGGAATTAAAAGAAATGAACAGGACTGAATGCAAGATAAATGCCTAGGCCAAAAATCTATGCTAGGGTTAAAATAGGTTGAAGAATATAGCTATGCAGATCTGCAGTCTGTTACTGCTCCCAAAATAATATGCCGTTTTTGTCAATCACTAAATCAACACAATCTATGGCATCACTGATGGGCTGAAAAGTACAAGCATAAATTTTTTCTAAGGCAATAAACAAATTTGTGAAGAAATCCTCTGCTCATCAGACAAATTTGAAGCTTTATAACAGCAGTTTATCTACCCGCTTTCAAGCATTGATGATCATTCCCTTCCACAAATTTTGATCCTTGTTGTCTTCTTATTTAAGAACTTCTTGCTTTAATTAAGGCTATGTTGTTAGCATATCTATCACACTTTTGCACTTTTTTCATATTTAATAACATAGAATCAATGAATCTTTAATTACCAGGCAAAAAACGTCTTACCATAGAGTTATCCATCTAATGATTACAATAAAAACATATAATCTTGCTTTTTTGGCACGTCATTCCATTCAGAATATAAAAAATTAGCAACACCATCCCACTGTTGTCGTAGTTAAAATGATGGACTGGGCTTGAAAAAATTATTCAACAATCAAGCATAATTTGCTGAAACCAAAATAACCACTGAGCTATAACTTGTTGTATCTACCTGTACGCCTTTGAGCGCTGGCGAGATTGGAGTCTCTCTTTCTCTTTTTGTTCCTCTGTGCGCTCTGCTCTAGACATACGTTTCCTCGCTGCTTCTGCTTTTTTGAATGCTTCATAGAGCTTGTGATCTTCCTAGAAGAACAAATTAAGGCATATTTTAATTTTTTTATCCCTAAAACCAAAAGGACCATTTCTGTGCTTAGAAAAAAAATTGTATTTCTATTAAGAAAAAAAATTTTCATTTCTGCTGACATTTCTAGAAAAGAAAAACTCAACATTTTCCTCTATCTCTATTTCATTGATAGTAGAATTTCAAAAATAATTTATTATTCAGATGAAAATGCTTGACAACAAACTGATAATTTTGAAGAATCATACATTTTCTTTAGAGCATGCATAATGAAAAGCAATTTCAGACAAAGTCATGCAAAAATTTCTGAGGCTTTACACATTATAAATTTAACTATTCTTGAATATAATCATTTTATGTTATCAATCTATGCTTTTTTACATTTTTATGTAACCCAGCTGCCAATCTTCACCACTAATTTAATTAGATTCTGAGTCACTTCATAAAAAAATGTTATGAAATTTGATCAATGGCAGGGTAATGTTGCACAGGCAATGCGCTACACTATCTCTTTTAAGTTTAGCCCTTGGACGATGGATTATACCTAATGGATGTATTCGATTTTATTTCATGCTGTGGCCCCATAAATCATTGAATTTATTTATATGGCAAATGGCAATTTACCTTCATTCGCTGTCTAAAAGCCTTGCATTTCACCTTGTTTTGATCAGCTTTAGATGGTGTGATCTTTGGCGATGGGCTCTTTGGAGGGCTTGGCAACCTTCTTCGGGGGCCTGTAATAGTTCAAATTTTAAAAAAATGTACAGTTTGCATAAATACTTTATCAAACAAGCACTTATTATGCAGAGTGAAGCTAAAAAGATAAAGTCTCAAACTCATTCACTCTCAGCATGGGATTTGAATTCTCCAAAATTCATCCCTTCAGAAATCAAGGCAGGCTTTTTATCCAAACACTAGTGGCAGCACTCCAAAAATAACTTGGGGAAAAAAAAAACTGCAACATATATATACTCAGTGCGTCATCATCATGCCCAACCCTTTATTTTCCAGATTGAAAAGGCCTACCCAAAATAAGTCCAATAAATGTAGATTTGCATTCAACAGCTTAAATCTAGATCTAATTTAGATTTAGAGATCTATGTTTGAACATGCATACCAAGAAAATAAATTTGTTGGGTTGAACATATCGTCACCTCAGAATTACCTTATGCCATCTCCATTTTTTGCTTAAACGGACTTATTTACACCAAGGGCAATAACTAGTCTCATTTTATATGTCATAGGAATATCATAGCCGAAAGAAACTCATAAATGGAGAAAAAGGCAAGTTATAAAGTATTTTTTGTATTGTAACAACACTGGTTTCCAAACTTTTACACGCGATTTTCTCAAAACAAGGAAATGTGGAGATAGCATAAAGTAATTCTGAGGTGACGATATTTGTGACACACAAACCGGTGTGTCATCATCACGCCCAAGACCATGCTTTCTTTGTTTTGTTCTTAGATTGACTACCTAAAAAATTTGCTCTCTATATATATCCAGATGTGCATTCAACGATTTAGATCTAGATCTTAACTAGATATATATCTAGCCTATGTACAAACACGGATGCCAAAGAATTTATTTGAGGTGTTGGACGTGATTGTGACACACAAACTGGTGTGTCATCATCACGTCCAACACCATGCTTTCTTTGTTTTGTTCATAGATTGACTATCTAAAGAATTTGCTCTCTATATATATCCAGATGTGCATTCAACGATTTAGATCTAGATCTTAACTAGATATATATCTAGCCTATGTACAAACACGGATGCCAAAGAATTTATTTGAGGTGTTGGACGTTATTGTGACACACAAACTGGTGTGTCATCATCACGCCCAACACTATGCTTTCTTTGTTTTGTTCTTAGATTCATTACCTCAAAACTTTGTTCCCTATATTTAGATGTGCATTCATCGTTTTAGATCTAGATTTTAGGTATATCTATATCTAGCCTATATTCGAGCATGGATGCCAAGAAAATTAATTTGTGTGTCATAAACACGTCCAACACCTCAAACTGGTGTGTCATCATCACGTTATATTAAAAGCACTGAATTATTTGACTAATCATTAAAATTCTGTTTAAAACCATTCCAAAGTTAGACCATTGGTATTTACCTCAGTAAATGGTAAACTTTATGATTTATCTGATATTTTCATATAAAAATCTATTGGAACATTCCATTTTTGGGGTCGGACGTGTTTATGACACACTGAGAAAGTTCGGGAGTGACTTTGACACACATTTGTGTGAGTCATCGTCACGTCCCTTGATAGGCATAACATTCATTCATTTTTAGTAGAAGTTATTGTTAAAAGATTTATAAAACAATAACCAAATAATTATTTAACTTAAACCGACACAAAAATTACATTTCTCCTGGAATCCGATGATGACATTTTCACATTGCCCGGGTTCGGTTGTGACTGTGACGCACATGGTCTTAATACTAGTTTTAACGATAATAGGTGTTTCTGGTATAAATCACACAAAAAAACATCTCAGTGGCACAGAATTTGGACTTATTGAAGTAATAAGAGGTTAGAAATGTTTTTCTTAATTAAAATAAGCATTGAACACACTTAGATCTAGACAAATGGTTCGGACGTGATGCAAAGCGAAATATGACACACATGGTTTTCAACTTACATGAGCTCCTGTCCGCCATGTTAGCCTCTCAACTCTCCAATGAGTGAAAATAAAAAGAGAGTGGTGAACAAAATCGGTGTTTACTTAGTGCCAAATTGGCCTGGAGTTTTCTGTCGAAAGCTACAGGTCGGACGTGATGAAATGACACACACTGCTACGGTCTTTTATTTTGAGCGTTCCTGGCCACAATAAAGGTTGTTCTAAAGTAACTGGCTGTGCAAAGTATTCATTCTGAGTCTACGTATCCGATCATATAACTTTTTTTCATTGGCTGGGCCAAATTTAATGTAGGCATTGATGTTAAATTGAAAGAGGCATATGACACACGCCATCACGTCGTCCCATGTTTGCAATTTTGCTGCTGTGCAACAAATGAGGGAATCAAAACAATTTTTTTTGCTTCAAAAATGTAGCTTTATGCTTTCTCTTTCCAAAAAACACAACAAAAAATGGCTAGATGACCGTTTTGAACAGTTATTTCCAAGTAATAACTGTTAATTTTTCATGTGACATTTTTTAGACCAAAAATTGGCCACATTTTTGTGGAAATAGCTTTTGTATGCCAAAACCTGATAATTTTACACCTTGATCATGCTCACTAAGCTAATTTAACACTTAAAGAAGACAAAGAAACAAACAGGATGTCTGAGGGTTGCTTTATTTTTTATTTACGAGGCTTATTCAAGGATGGGTTGATGGTGAAGCACCTTTGGAGAATAGCTCATATGTATACTAGATCTATATGTTGTGCTCTTATAGTTCTTAAGTAACCGTATATAAACTTGAATTTCCTTGAATACTGAAACAATCTTTGTGAACCCAGATTAAAATATAAGTCGCTCTTCCTTAACTCTTAATTTACCAGGCCCTTGTAGAATTTCTATAGCCAATTTACCAATGCAAGGAGCATAACTCTTAATTTTTTTCATAACAGGTCCCACTAAAAAAATTGTATAAATTCAAATATTGGTTTTAAAAAATTCTAAAAATCACCATATTATGGAGAAATGAACAAGCTTTCTTCTCATATATAACATGTAATGTATCAAGAAATTGTGGGAAAAAAATAGTAAAAAATGACCACCCCTATCAGACTGTGCCTCCGAATCTGGGTCTGAACCCAACTCTAGATCTAGGTTTAGATCTAGATCTAGAGTGCCATTGTTCCAATCTTCAAATGTATATCTCTCTATCATCATTACTCATATTACTTTTATTGTCTATATCTTCTTATTCCTCATCAACAATGTTATCTACCTCTTCATTTTTGGGTCTGGACGGACAAGCTGGCTTAAGAAGTTGAAAGCCATTTTATAAAAAATCGCTGTACCACTTCTATTCAACCGATTCTCATGCAGTAAAGAACAAACGAAAGTAGAACTATCTAACTGCCAATAGAGCTCTCTTGAGTTAGAAACTATAAAAATAAATAGGCTCTGTTCCATACAGAAAAAGTGCATGCTAAACACAAATATTAGCGGGCGATGGCGGGCGATTTGGTAAAACTCAAGTACGGGCGATACCGGGCGATATGGTAAATTAAGAGTTAAGTTTACCATTTTTCTGTTCTCATCTTCTTTCCCTCTGTCTTCTCTGGGGAGTTGTATCTCTCCAATAAGGGTAAGATCTTCACTGGTGGAATGCTGTCTGCTCCCTGCGCAGGATACATGTAATCTACTCCACCCAGCTTCCACTCGCCAGCAGGATCCACAAACACTGACACCATGCATACATTGTTGTGGATCAGGTTACAATCGTTGACTAGAAATGACAGGCCTTTCTATTCAACACATAGAAAAAAAATGGTGGAAATTTCTCTCTAAAGATCATAAAGGAAAATTGTTAACCAAACCTTCAATCTAATATGCTGAAAAAGAAAGTTTCTTTTATGTTTTGAACAAAGCATTCTAGTTTGGACATATTACAGTCCACATTATGTTGTCATTTTTCAAGCCAGACACTGATCCTAATAGAGTTTTTTTCCTATGTTTTAACTTTAAAATTAACCTTTGAAATACATATCAACTCTTTATCAGATTTTTGTATGCTTTTCATGATCTAAAATTATAAGAGAGATGAATAATAAATGGCCAAAATTTTTATTTATAATCAACACTTAATTGTACTGGCCTATCAAAGATATTTCAATAAGCACTACAAGGCTTGCATGCATGTTAAGGACACAAGAAACAATTTAAAAAGCAGAGCAATGTCTATAGAATAGGAATAAGTAAATAAATAAAAAAATCATACTACAACTTGGTGGAGACCCCATGATATTGCGATCTGGTTGTGGCCGTCACTGTCATTTTCTTGAAGATAAGTCTCTAGAGGTACCACAGACTCAGTCGCAATATAAATTACTTTGTCTGTCTGCAAAAAAAATGTTAGCAAGAACATTTAGTGATTAAGTATAGACTTCAAAACAAAACAGAAATAAAATTTTTTTTTTTCTTGTGTAAGTTTGCGAGTGCTTTATAAAGCACGGTCAACTGTAATGAACTCATGAGCAACAAAATTGTTAAGTTACTGTTTATTTTGGAGAAAGATATCCTTATAAATTGTCTCTACATCATCAACAACAGGCATAGACGAATCTTTAAAGTCTATTAAAACCTCCTAGGCAGGTAATGCTTGCATTGTTTAGATTTAGTTACACTTAGTGTGTCAACCTTAGGTAAATAATAAAACTTTATCACCCAGTAATATTCACATCAATTTGCTCTTTGCTCAAAAAGTGTAAAAAATCATGTCAATGGTCAAGGTAATAATGATTATACATCTGTATGAGCCTTGCAGACATTTTCAGATATGATTCTACAGAGTGTGCGAATGAAAGCTACAATCAATGTTATTAAACAATATACACAAGGTCAATAATTTAAGTTCATATTATGATGCAATGGATTTTACTGAAAAACATATGCTGCTTGGAATGTAAGGCACGCTAGCATTCTATTTTCCCAGTCCCTTTTCCAGGGATAATAAGAAACGAATAGAGAAATAGAATCTGAAGCCTACTTTTGACGGAAATATAAGATATTGCAATTGGAAATCAGGATCCACATAATTTTACAGTCTGTTCTCAGTTATTAAAAAAAAATTTTCGAATAATGCAATACCTCAACTCCATCCAGAAATGTGAGAATGTTGGGATGCCGCAGGGTCTTCAGTCTTTTCAAAGAGCTTTTGGCCGTCTGGATTTGTGTTTCACTCGCACTTTTAATGTCAAATGCAAAAATGGAAACAGGTTCACCTGAACTCTGGTGGGAGCAAATTTAAAAAGTAAAGTGACGCTGTTTTTTTTTATAATAAATGCACATAATTTCATGAAAATACTTGAAATGTATAAATTTTCTCTCAGCAGATTAAATGAAAGGGCGTATGAAGCGAAGGAAACAGAAAATATTCATAATCTTTCCAGATGTTTTACTGATTTTTTGGTGATAATGTATGAACTTAACAGCCTCATGATTAAATCAATCCTCATCTCATGGAGTACAAATCTTTTTTTCTTTTTTTTTTAATAAATAAATTAATAATGCCTATCAAGTCAATAACCTCAGTTGCAGTAGCAAAAGAAAATGGAGTGGGCCTAGATTATAGATCTTACACTGGGTGCAAAAACAAAAGATCTGTCGTCCTCCACTAAAGTGTCTAAAAATGAAAACAATTTTTTCAAAGAGGACTTGAATTTTGAGCAGTCACCATTCACCAACCAGTCAAAAGATAGGAAAGATTTCTGATTATCAACATAAAGCGATACTATCTCAATATCATGAACAGAACTTCATTTTACCTTCTTTTTGCCATGGTGCAGTGACCAAATTGATTTATCTTCTAAACCTGGAACTTTCTCCCCTATTTCATAATTAAATTCCTTTGCAGGATCGCGACTGAAAAAAGACCACATCTTCAGCTAAGCCATGAAACTGTATGACTCTGTCACTTCGACCACGTCTAGAATGTGCTGTGCTAAAGATCTCTGTTATTGTCTTCTGAAATTAATTAAGATAATCCTCTCAGTATTTGCACTGACAACATAGGGAAGTTGACGTTGCTTTCTTTTTTGTTTGATGCTTGAGAATGGCCTCCCTTGTTATTACAAGTAGGCTCGAAAGAAGTTGATGTCGTTAACTTTTTTTCCCTTCGTCACTTACGGCATCGAAATTGTTTCCCATTGATACAAAATGGCGACTCCGGGTGCAAAGATGACGCCTCTGATAATGAGAGTTTTGGCTGCTTCTGTTTCAGTTTCCTATCGTGCCGGGAGTATAATTCGTGATATTATGAAAACAGGAGATCTTGGAATTGTTGAAAAGGTAACACCATAAATTTCACTCTCCTTAATTAACAGTTCCATGTCTGAGACAGAAGGCTAAACTAAATTAGCCAGGGATTAGAAGCAGACTAAGCTGACTACGCTCTTGGTCTAGATTAGATCAAGATATGTTTTAGATTCCTACATCAGAGGCCTATGCCGTCTTTTACTGAAAATTTTACATTGTGTATGTGTTTTTTGGACGAATATCTTCGTTTCAAGCATCGCAAATTAATCGTTTAAGAATTATGGTAAGATTAGGGCCTAACTAAGTGGTGCAATTGTGAACAGTCCTGCCTAGTTCAGTAGATCTAGATCTCTTTAAAATTTTGTTGGTAGGAAAATATAGATCTAGATCTATTTAGATCTAATCCAAAATTCTAGACCGCGTCTAACGTAAAATTTGATTCAGAGTTTTCAAAGGATGTATTGATCCATCATCTGCACATTTAACAATAAAATTTATAACCATCATAGCTTTGACTTGAATTGGGATGTGGAGTGAATTTTTCAAAATTGCTTGACAAATTTTTCCTTAACTTATTTGTAACAGCCACTATATATATATAGATGCATGCAACCCTCAGTGGCAGTCTCAAGTCTAAAAATTAATCTAGGTCAAGCCCTTTTACTTTTAACACACTATTTAAGACTTAGGTCTGATTACAGAAAGATAAGTGAAAAAGGTGGCTGTTGACCAGATCTTTAAAAAAAAATGGATAGAAAGAAATTTTGAAAGTTCACTATTTAAAGTTACTGTTCTAGTTCTGTCAACCCTCTAATACTTTTCTCACAATTGTTAAATAATTGATGGTTTTATTTTTGGTTCTTCGTGTGTTATAAACAAGTTCTGTAGGTCTTTCCTGTCGCAAATGGAAAATTGTGAAGATATTATTCTAATAGATTTTAAATATATTATAGTGACTTTATTTACATTGTAATGTGACCAACAGCCTCATAATGTCATTAGTAGCTGAGGCTAAACCAATTCAAAAATAAAAATATACTGACTTTTGATACATTGGTAAAGTTGATAAACGAATTGCAGAATCATCCAGAGCATAAGAATATATATGTCATCTATTTGCAAAGTGACCCTGCACATTACTTTTTGCATACACAATGGCAAATCCGATAGATTTTTTTAGAATATGATATTTGCAGGGTCCCATATGTACATATAAAGAAATGATAACTCTTCCATTTGGAAAGTAACCCTGTACATAAGAAATGAGAAAAAAAAACCCACTAGATCTATATATATATATATATATATAGATGTTTTTTTTTTTTTTTTGTAAATGTTTTATTTAAAAAGGAAATAGAAGTATTCCTGAATTAGATAGGAGTTGTTTTTGTAGATGAGATCTAGACCATGACCAATAGAGAAGTTTAGGTGCAAGTCAAAAGCAAAGTCCTTGTTTGAAAATTCATTTTAATTTCATGAGGGGATTTTCATCATTTTACATTATTTTCATATTTATTAATGGCGAAATGGAGGCAATGTTGGTCGAGTATGGACATGATTTTGAAATCACCAAAAAGTTGCTAATGCAAATGAAAACAATTGTGTTAGAAAACATTTTAAAAAGTCTTTAAATTTTTGGAAACAAACATCAGTTACACTTTTAGACTACAGCAGCTGAGTTTCAATTGAGTGGCCCTGATTAATCAATGGCCCTGAAATATAATGAAAAAAATATTAGTGCTGCAAAGTAATGGCCCTTGATGCATTATGTACACACACACATATATATACATATAATATATATATATATATATATATATATAATTTTTTTTTTTTTTTTTT
>BLXT01006999.1:3928102-3939828 GCA_019648995.1 Plakobranchus ocellatus | reverse complement strand
TGTTGGCCTGTCCCACATTCCTCTGCCAACATGATTTTCCCACAATGCTTTGCCTGTGATATTTCTGCACCAACACTAACCTTTGCTTTGTTTCATCTGATTGCAGAGCCGAGCTAACACAGGTCAGTCCAAGTCAGGGGGCGCAAAGATCTAGATGAAGATTTAGATTGAGTTTCTGCTTACAGCTGACCAGTGACTTAAAGTGTCACACAAATATTTAGCATGTAAAAATCAGTATGGAGTAGAGTCCAGTTTAGGTCTGTTTCAGTTTATGGTAGATTTATTTCGTTTACATACAATTGCCTGTAAAAGCTATAATAAAAAATTGTAATATCAGAACGTTCCCTTAATCAGAATTGTAACTTAATCATGGAAAATAGACTTTACATTGTTAATGATTATTAGAATATCAGTTTTTAGTTAACCCTTTACGCGGCGACATATTTCATATCTTGTCCCCGGCAACTGGGTGTAAAACACCCATATACTTATTATATAGTGAAAATATTTTTTTCAATCTAATATTGTTAAGAAAACAAGTTGCCTGTGAATTAATTTCTAAGTATTTGCATTTGCTTAGTTGGCAAGTCTGGTCTTGAAAGGTTACAAGAGTGATTGCCCTTTGATTCAAGCAAGAGTAACTGCCCTTGCTTCAGCCCACATTTGTTTTAGGTGCAGTCTTGAAATTTGTCAAGTGATTTCAAAGGGACGGGACATGATGTGAAATGTGGCAATTATTTCATAGATCTGAAATTGGCAGAATATTGACAAATCTAAACTGACACTTGTGAGAACAATTAAAATAAAAAAAAAACATTTCTTCCAAGGGAGTTCCAGGAAAAAAAATCTTAGGGTAGTCAAAGTTTGTCTTCAAGAAAAAAATCACTTTGTCCCACACCAAAGTAAAAGACAGAAAAATGTGTTCCTGATCAAACAGCATACCAGACATATCCCAAGGCAACAACAAACCGGAGATTGTTTTGACATACAGTAAAACAAAAGGCGGTGTGGACACCATGGATCAAATAGCACATGCTTTTACAACAAAACATTGGCTGATGGTTATGACAATGGCTGAAATTCCCCCTGGACACACTGTCCGCTGAAGAAGTTGGTTTTTGTATATATAGCCAGTCCACAACAGTGTGATCTCAGGCTTTTCAGGCCTTTGTCAGGCCAGGACGCCCGTGGCGTGGCTCGAACCCGCGGCAGAAAAGTCCCTGCAGATCTCAGGACGGACTTGTCCGCTGAAGACAGCAGACAAAGGTTTCGTAATAGTTTAAACATTGCACGTCCGCTAACCCTTCCCCAGATCATGCTTCAGGGGAACGTTCCTCTACTCCCAAGAAGCAGTCAGATAAAACATCGGCACTGTGCTGAAATCTCTTCTTCCAACACCTAAGTCCTTTGCATTATCTTCAGAACCCCCAGCAAAAAGAGCCAGAAAAGGGGGTAGTTCAAGCAACAAACAGAAAAAATTGTACATTCTGCCCCCTGAAAAAAAAAGATTAAAAAAAACTAAGTCGACATGCTTTGGGCCACCTGTGACTGCCACATATGTCAATATCATTCCGAACTCCTTTGTCAAACCTGTTCTTAGATGTCAATTGCCATACACTGCATGCATTTGGTTTTATAATGTTGTTTAGTTTCAATGTGTGTGTGTGTGAGAGAGAGAGAGAGAGAGATAGAGAGAATGTGCTTGTATAAATGACAATATTCGTCCAATCAAGTATGACCTGTACATGAAATCAGTCATTTTAAATGTATATTTACTATCTATTCATTACTGTTTGGTTTAATTGTATTAAATCTTAAGCAATCTCTTTGTAATATATGTTCTGTTCATATATTTGGTACATTATAGTCTATTATAAAGTGTACGGGTGTGAGCCACCCAGTCGCCGGGGACTGTATAAAAAAATTTTGAACCGCCATAAATTTTGCAAAAATTGCACAACGATGAATTTGAGCACTTTGGGGGAAGCACACCAACTATCTTGAGGATTAGGTAGAAACATAACTAAATCTGAAAAATATTAATCGAATAATGACAAAATTACTAATCTCACGGATGGATTACACCCAGTCGCCGTGGAAAGGGTTAACTGATTGTATTTTTTTTTAATTTCTCATTGTATTTTCCCTTATCTGGATTAATGTTTTTTCCCCTGTTAATTGATGCATTAACCAAAACAGTTGTGGTAGACTTTTTCTTTCCTCACTAAATTCATGAAGCTTACCTGTTAGATCTTACCTGCTATTTTCAAGCTTAAGAAAGGGAGCAATCAAGATATGTGCATTTATTTCAACTTTTTCAGAGATCTTTACTTCTTTTCATTTGAAATAAAAGATATTCATACTACAACTATATATTCACTTTTTTTTGTATATGTACACCTCACAGTCTACTCCAGAGATACGAGTTTGGGGCATCAAGAATATCAAGTGTAACTCATGTTAAAAAAATATGCAGTTTTGACATGTTATTTACACTATCTAACATATCACACCGTCCACAAATTCAGACTTAGTCACTGCCATTGAAATAAAGTGTCTCAAAACCAGTTCTGATGAGTCCGAGATCTCATGTAGCACTTTTGTGGAACAAAAAAATGTTACATGTATGTTTATTTTTTATCTTCTTTCCGTTATTTGAGGTAAAAAGTAAAAACCTTTTTTTTTTTTTTATTTCGGCACAGAATTACTCTATTTTTCTATTGAGTTTTCACCTTTGCACAACTTATCAGTTTCTAGCTGTATCGTTTGTTTAAATTGTTCTGTCTTGATTGGATTTATCTCAAGACAATTTTTTTTTTTTTGTTAAGAGTTAGATATGTCTTTTACTTTTTTTTTTTTTCATTCATTTTTTTCCCTCTGCTTGTCTGGCTGTTTCCCCAGAAATCCAGTCTGTGAAACAGTCAAGATGAAAACTACAACACTGATTATTATTAGAGTTCTATCATGTAATGCAGGAAAAATCAACAGAATCGGCCTTGAAGCATGGTTCATCTATCCTTTTTCTCTCAAGTTTAAGCAATATGTATTAACGAGCCTCATAAGAATATAGAGTTTCAATTTTCAGACTTCATAAAGGATTTTATTTCATGTATTATAATTTATAGCTATTTCTTGTGTTGTAAATCAGTTTCCAAGCACACACGCAAAAAAATATGTATGACGTACATCTCATATAACATTAGTTTTTGATCCCTCAAGTAAGATTATTTACTAATCCTTCACAAACGTTTATTTACTAATCCCTCATGTAAGATTATTTATAACCCTTTGTGTGAGGTTATTTATTAATTAATGCATCACTAGTCTTTTTGAAAAAATTGAATTGCAGTGAGTGCTTGTGCTTCTGTCACTAACATTTTTCCAAGTGCAAAAAGAAAAACAAACAATCCATATCTTTTTGTGTGATTTGTTTCTTGAGTTTGTCATCATTTTGGTAGTGTGAAGAACTAAGTTGATCTGAGTCACAATGTGTATGTGTTTTTGCAAATTTTTTGGTCTCTTTTTCTTTTTTCTTTCTCAAAATGTTGTGGTTTTGACAAATGATAATCAGAGATCTATATAAATGGCACAAATTTTTTAATGCAACTTATATTACAGTGGTACAATCAAAACTTGTACAAGAAAAGTGAGAAGACAAGGTGGACTCTTTTAATAAAGTGCTGGTTATTTCCTTCAAGTTGTTTCTGCTCATAACTTTAATTGATTATTAATTCATTCCACTCTTTTCTATCACTAAATTAGAATGATAACTTTGTATGTGTTGGATGCGAGTGTTTATTATTAATTGGATGAGTGTCAAGGATGAATACATAATATATATATATATATATATATATATATAGTTGTGCATTTGATATTGATAAGTTGTGAAGTATCAAATTTAAGTAACAGATTGTGTAAATATCAGATTAAGAGAAAAATGTATCATTAAAATATTGGATACTTCACCCAAAGATGGATTTAATAGCATTAATACTTTGTGCTTTTAGCAGCCAATTATTTTTTTTGTATTTTAATAGCTCGAATGTGATTTATATGGTATATTTTATATAATGAATATTGTAATGGCTTGCAGTTGTGTTTTTCTACAAATATGGATAAATATTATTCAAAAGACAACTTTGTATTGTTAGCATTCATCTGTCCTAATCCTTCCTGAATGTCCACAATGCAAACACAACACACTGAAGCCGCCCACTGGATTTAATAAAAAAAGCCACAACTGTTGAATAAAGAGACAATAAAGTAAAAATTGAGTCTAAAAATTTAACTTTAATTTTCAGTGAAGCTTTTGATTAAAAAAAAAAGTGAAACGTATTCAAGGATTTGGCTTTATAGGTGGTTTGAGGTTTCAAACAGGATTTGGCGGACCAAAGAGTTAGTGCCAGTAGCTGCTTGTTTTTTCAAAAAAGTAAAAACCATATTATTATTCTTTTATACATCCTAATACATGTAATGAATAGCTGATTTAGTGATTTCTGTATTTAACAATGGTTGAATTATCTAGGATTAACATGTATAATGTAATATGAACTTATTACAATGTCAATTCCGAGTTTTTTCTTTGCCTCTCTGTAGTGAAAGTCATGTTGTAGAAGTCCAGTTTTAGTTTATAATTAGTTTGTAGGAGAAAAGTCAAGGACAGTGAGATGGAGAAAAGGGTAAAGACGAGGAATAAAAGCAGGCTGCAAACAAGGGATAGAGAAAGATGGAAAGTGACTGTTAATTGCCTCAATGCTTTCCTCTAGAGTGATTGTCACTTATGATGATTACAAATTTACAAAGAAATAGCTACTTTTCTTTTTAATTTTAATTTTAAAATCCATTTTGGTAAAGAGGTAGAAAGGAAAAGTATAGCAGTCCCTTAAAATGAGTCAACTTTCAGACCTACAGGACTGACTTCAAATAAAGATTCTCTACGATAGGAATGAATGTTAATCATTTTTCATGATGGAAAACTTTCTATAAAAAGCATCGTTTAGATTTTGGTAATGGTAGTTTCTTTTTCTTTAATTTAAGGTTTTTAATGCATTGCAAGAAATTGTATTTATTGCAATGAATTATTAAAATGTTTAATGTCATTGTAAATGTATCATGAAAATGGTTTTAATTTATTTTTACAATTTATGATATTCCTCAAATAACAATTGTTAGGTTTTGTTAAATATTTTTGTTTTAATACTGATAATTAAAGTTCATATTTCTCAAATCTGTGTTCAGATATGATGAAGGCTATTGGCTTTTTTTATCAGTTTGAAAGGCATTGTCATTGCTTTGATTCATGTAGCAAAGACAAGTAGATCTGCTTATTGTTTCATTGCTCACCATTGGTAGTTTGATAGTGAGGTGACCCCAAAAAATTGAAATTCAATGATGATTACGCAATATCTATCTGATCTATGATCTTAGATTAGTTCTTTCTCAGCCTTTATTTTAGTTTCCTTCTCAGCCAAGTATACCCAGTAGATGGTTGTGAATTAACCATTTTTGATAATTATCCTTTTTAAAGTTACAAATATATGCAGAAATAAAATATGAGAAAAGTCTTTCACAGTTTTTTAAACCTTTTTTCATTGGTAACTAAGTGGTTGAAAATTTGTTCAGCTCTTTTTTTGTTTTCTTTTTTTTTTTTATTGTAACCTTTACGCATTTAATAAGAAATTAAACACACAAAATTTTTTTTTTTTTTCGGATGGACAATAATTATTTTTTCTTATATCTTAGCGTTAAAACAATGCTCATCATATCAAGTCAGCTAAAATTGATGTGGAGATCTTAAATTTTTCAGTTATTCCTGAATAGTAACATATTATGCATGAGGCCACAAAAACTTATTGTTATTTAATTGCAATTTTTCAAAGCTAAGTTTATAATGTTTCGAAACCAACAAAAATAAAAACAAGACAAAAAAAAACTCCAAGCTCTGAATAGCATCTGGTCTGATTATTCTTCCTGAAATTCTTACAAAAAATGGTACAATTCGTAATTCAATCTGCCAGGCATACAGGATATTTATAATACTTTTCTTGCTTGTTTTTGTTTCTTTGGTTTTTTTTGGTTTTTTTTTGTATGTGGGGGGGAAGGCGTTGTTTATAGTCAGTCCAAACAAGGTGATCTCAGACTTGCAGGTCCTTCGTCAGGCCCGGGCGCAGGTGGGGAAGCTCAAACCAAAGAGTCAGGATGCCCCTCCAGATCTCACTATCCACTGTGCCACCATACGCCCCACCATGCACCGCAAATGGGAAAAATAATCTCAGCCTAAATCGGAACAAGTCTTGAAGCACAGCCATGCAGAAGAAAAGCAGCTTTTTCTGAGTAACAGTTAAACAGTTACACATAAATAAGATAAACTTGGCCATTAAATGCACTGAAGCAAAGCAGAGGAAAAAAAAATATATATATACATATACACATATAAATATATTTATATATATATATATATATATATATATATATATATATATAAGATACTTGTAAAATCAACAATTTTTAATTATCTAAGCAAGTATAGTTGTAGGCTTAATGTATATTTATATATTTGACTTAATAACCAAAAGAGCTAACACCCAAATCAACTGAATTACCCAGCAAAAAAAAAAGAAGACCCTTTCTAGAACCCATCATATTGACATAGAGAAGGTTTTCACTGTCGTGTGGATGGTGGATGTGGCTGATGGTCCTAGTCTCAGCAAACCATCACGAGCATCATGAGTACATGACTGTCATGACAAACTGTGAACGGAGAAACATTGAAGCACTTGGAAGTTGAGGCACAAGTTGTTGTTTTTTGTTTTGCTTTGTTTTTTCAAAATTAAAAAAACAAATTTTTTTAACTAAATGAAAAAATATAAATGAATGAAAAAAAAATCCTAAAATAAGTTAATTGAAACACAAACAAAAGAAGAGAAAGAAAAAAATCTAAAAAGGTGACTGGTTTTTTTCCTTTTCTTTTTAAAATTAAAATGGGCTATGTTTTATGATTATTCTTTTTTGTCTGGATAGAGTGGTATATAAATATATACATATATATATATATATATATATATACACATTTTTTTTCTCCCCATAGACACAATAATCAGAGAAACTGTCACTCTCCCCTTCTGTTAGGCCACCTCTTTCTCAAGAGGGCATTGCAAGCCTTCTGGTGACCTATACATGATTGCGCTAAAGGGGAATCTAGGGCGATATTGATAAGAATAAGAAATATCAAGATAATGAGATGTAGTAATAATGATGATAATAGTAATAATAAATAAATAATTAGAAGAGGAAGGACAACAACAGCAACGATAACGATAAGAAAATCCTAGCATTTATTGGTAATGGAAAAAAAAAAGTTTTTAAAGCCATTAATTTTAAGTGTTGGGAAAATAAATGTCAACGAGACGTTTGTCTACTGTCTACAATGTCTAGTAGTAATTTAGTATTTAAAAAAAACACACACACACTGGTTGTGTTGCATTTAAAAAAAAAAAAAAGAGACGTTTTAAACAATACATCGAGGTAGATTTGGCTTGTGATGTAAACAATAGATCTAGCTAGAATCTTCAGGACAAAACTTACCCTGTCCAGTTCACTTGGACCAAAGCCAGGACTCTGATCATCATCGCCCTTGAAGGAATCTGGAAAAATGGGATTGTCAGATCAAGGGATTTGAGGATAAAACAATGCACCTAAGTCGAACTTGCATAATTTGATCTTCTTTTAAATGGATCTTATACCGTTGGACAGTAAGATTCACTTAAATCGATCTTGAACACGTTTATAAGACAGTTATCAGGGGTGTGACTTTTTCTTGTAAAATCTAGACTTGTCATTTTTGCAGTATATTGCAATATATTAAACTGCTGCATGCACAGTACGGCATTAAACAGCTGATCAAAATAACACCCTAAGCCATGCATTGTTGAGCAATAAATTAAACAGTTATCTACACGGCTTAGCATCGACCACTAGGCAAAATAACTTACAAGGCAATACATATATACCGCTGGTCAAAATAGCCTACTGATCAATGAAATAAACAACTGGTCAAAATAACCTATTGGGCAATATAATAAAAAGTGGTCAAAATAACCTACTGGTGAATGAAATAAACAGCTAGTCAAAATAACCTACTGGACAATATAATAAAAAGCTGGTCAAAATAACCTACTGATCAATGGAATAAACAGCTGGTCAAAATAACCTATTGGGCAATATAATAAAAAGTGGTCAAAATAACCTATTGGGCAATATAATAAAAAGTGGTCAAAATAACCTACTGGGCAATATAATAAAAAGCTGGTCAAAATAACCTACTGATCAATGGAAGAAACAGCTGGTCAAAATAACCTACTGATCAATGGAAGAAACAGCTGGTCAAAATAACCTACTGGGCAATATAATAAACAGCTGGTCAAAATAACCCACTGGGCAATATAATAAACAGCTGCTCAAAATAACCCATTGGGCAATATAATAAACAGCTGCTCAAAATAACCCATTGGGCAATATAATAAACAGCTGGTCACAGTAACCTACTGATCAATGAAATTAAAAGCTTGTTAAATTAACCTATTGGGCAATGTAATAAAAAGTTGGTCACAATAACCTACTGGCCAATGTTGCTAAAAGGATAACATAAGTAGGAACTTACTGATCATGGTTTTGAGCCTGGCCAAGCACGAAACAAAGTCATCAAACATTATATGGCCGTTCTTATTATTGAAGCGTGCCGTAATGCCCTGCAATACCTTGTTGCTGACTGTGAACCCTGAGAAGAACAAATAAATCAAACTCACATAATTTGGGGCAGAACATGAAAAAGGTTAGAGAAGGCATACATTTTAAATGTAAAGAAAATTACATTAAATACATAGTAACCTTTGTATAAGCTGCTTATGCGTTTACTGGAGATCTTCTAAACTCCATGTTGTAAACGAAGAAACGTTTTTAAACATACATAATGTTCAAAACTTAAAACCATAATTCTTTAAAAACAAAACTATCCAGTTTAAAGTGTATGATCGTCACTGCTGTAATGGGAAACATGTAAAGTATAATTCACATAGCCCTTAAAATTCAAGCAGTAAAAAGTCGAAAACATTATACATTAGATCTTTGAATAGAAAAGTGAGCTAAAGGCCTATATCATCGCTGCTAAAATTAAGAAATCTTGATGTACCATAAAATAGGGAGTCTACTAATGAGTCAAAGTCCAATGCTGGACAGTACAGAAGTAACTTTTGAGTATGACGCAAAGGTCAGAGAAACACTAAAAGTAGCCGTACTATCGAAGCCAAGCATTTAGACCGAATAGAATTGCAATTCATTTTTATCTTCCTCTCTCTGTTTGTCTGCTTTTTTCCTTTGTCTCTCTGTCTGCTCCCCTCCTCCCTTCCGGCCCCTTCTCTCCTCATTTCATGTCAAATTATATTAGGCATTTTTTTCTAAACTCATTACATATTATTGTGATAAAATATGACAGTGGTAGCGTCTTTTTTTTATCTAGAAATCAAGAATTTAAATATTTATGTGAATGTAAAATAAAAGGATTTCCTTTCTAGACTCGATCCTTATAAAAAAGTAGCCTACTGCCTTGTTACTGTCTAATTCTACTAACCAACGCTAAAAATTGATGTTAATCTGAACTCAATAACCTATTGAAGGTAGCCTATTGACCTGGAACATCAAATTCTACTGACCAACATTAAACCTTTATGTTATTCTGAACTAAATCATCTATATAAGGTAGCCCAGTGACCTGGAACATCAAATTCTACTGACCAACATTAAACCTTTATATTATTCTGAACTCAGCAACTATAGAAGGTAGCCCACTTACCTGGAACATCTAATTCTATTTGACAATTTAAATCTATGTTAATCTGAACTCGATAACCTATTGGAGGTAGCTTTGGAATATCAAATTCTACTTACCAACGTTAAACCTTGATCTGAACTCTATCTCCTATAGAACGTAACCTACAGCCTTAGAACCATTTAATTCTTCTAACCAATGTTAAACCTGGATGATAATCTGAACTCAATCACCTACAGAAGGTAACTATTGGCTTCGAAACATCTAATGCTACTTGCCAGTTGCATGCAGAGCTTGTCTCAGTTCGAAAGATGAGAAGTAACCGCTGTTATCTTGATCGTACTTTCCAAACACTCCCTACAGAGGGAAACAAATTGAAAATAACCATACAGCTCAGTTGGTAATTTTTATGCGCCATAGAAGACTAATCTTTCATTTCGGGTATCAAAGGCACTCTAAAGTTGGTTGGATTTAAATGTGCAAAAATAATAAATAAAGAAATGTTGAAGTCGAAAATTGAATAAACTTCATGTTTAGGAAGAGGAAATAAGATTTAAAAAGAGCGTCCGCTCTAATCGTTGTTGTCGTTATTATCATCTTCACCATCATGAATATACGTATATTATATATATATATATATATATATATATATATATATATATACACACACATCATATATCACCCTTCTTCTCCTCATCTCCTTCTCTATATCAAACCTGGTGGCTTTACCAGCTTTAAACCTCCATTTACAAATCGGCTATTTGTTATGTTGCTTTTGTTTTGATTATTGTAAGCCCAGTGCTATAAGACATGTCTCAGCAGTATTATTAGCAACTTCTTTGAAATTCACCGCTGAAATCTTATGATTGTCCCTCAATAGTAACTCCAAAGGAAAGTTATTCTTACCCTCCACTTTCTCAACTCCGACCACAATTCAGTAAAATCATCGAAGCCAAGTTTGCCTGATAGGTCACCCTGGTGGCCAAGGTCAAGGATATTTATAGCCAATAAAAGAATTCTCTATATCACTTTCTGTATAAGGTTTGGTTTGCTGATCTCAGGCTTTCAGGCCCTCCGTCTGGCCAGGCGACGGAAGCAGGGCTCAAACCCGCGACAGAAGGGTCATCCCAAATGTCAAGGGCGGAAATCGCTATCCACTGTGCCAACAACGCCATCTCTATAAAAGTGTCAAATCGGAAGAGGACGCTAGCATACGTGTTTCGTCGCTAATTTTTTTGTTCAGATGCTCTATAGAAACCAATATTAACCAGGCTTTCCCTTTTTAATGGTCTCTTCAGGTTATTTGGTTATTTTTAAAAAATATTTTCTTTTATCTGCATCTGTACGCCTTTGAGTCTTTAACCTTCTATTTTATCAGTAAGAGCCAGATGTTCGAATAAACATCCCACTGCAATGTTTCTTTCCTTTGTTTGATTCTTTCACAACCCCTATCTCAATCCCTATACTCAAAACCTCTCTTTAGACATATATATATATATATATATATATATATATATATATATATATATATATATAAAGGTATGTATGTGTGTGCGGGTGGGGGAGGGGTGTTTAGAGGAGAGATATCTCAGTTAGTTGGTCTAGTTGGAGAAATTAATGAAAAGATATATACACACACACATAAACCGCACATGTATATATTTAAACACACACACACATATATATATATATATATATATATATATATATATATATATATATATATATATATATATATATATCTTTTCATTAATTTCTCCAAATAGACCAACTAACTGAGATATCTCTCCTCTAAACACCCCTCCCCCACCCGCACACACATACATACCTTTATTTTCCAGATTTTCAACAAAGCTCCTTTATTAATTTCCCCATGTACCCACCAACTCATTGCGATTAC
>BLXT01006999.1:3899808-3921628 GCA_019648995.1 Plakobranchus ocellatus | reverse complement strand
CCCCCCCCCCCCCCCCCCCACCTCAGTCAAATGTTAAAGTAAACGAGAAACAAAGAGCGGCTGATGAGTGAATATATTATATAAAACTGTGAACCATTCTGTCCATTCTAGCCCGGAAAGTAGAACTATTTTCATCTATATGTCATTTTTACTACCTTATGGAATGCCAATAAAAGTCATGCAAGCAACTTGCTCAGCGCCTCAGATCGCCTAGACTTTCTATAAAACCTAAAACACAATCTGCGTTTCAAAATGTATCACCAATATTCCATGAGTTCAGGTCACTAAGATTGGTCGTTCTCTACCTTCCTTGCCGCCTCTTTTTTTTTTTTCTACACTCTATTTTTTCACGAACTGGGATTTCATTTTTTCATTCCGGACTAAAATATTTTAGCTGTCATACGAACTATTTTTTTCAAAAGGATTTCTCCTACCACTGCAAACCTTTAAAGTTCTCTTACTGGTCTCTCTGCTGGGCATTACCGCTACTTGAAACAGAAATAATACAATATGGCCCTCTACAAAACTTTCAATGGTACATTTGTGATTAGCTCTGACAACACACAATAAAGATATACATGCTGTCATAACTTTTTCATGAAAATTATGAATGCTCAGCACAACACGGTAACTTACAAGTTGCTTTTCATCAAAGCCAGTTTCAGCGTCAATCGGTCTGTAAAAAGAAAAGAAAAACACAGCCTATGAATAAATTAAATCAATACAAAACTGGACAAAGTAATTGTTAGGACTAGGGTAGTTATGTTTTGATTTTAGCTGAGCAGAGTTGGATGTTTGGTGTGTGTGTTGTGATTGGTTGTTCAGGCCACGTGACAACACAAGTCGGACGAAACTACAGATCGGCGGGATTTTGGCTGCAAGAAGAACACTCCTATTTTAGCACTTGTACCGAACAGTCGTATGGGCGATCCTGGCTATAAGTTGTAGCGGACTCGTCGACTGGAAGATAAAATATTTTAATCTCCCTACCATGGGACCTACTAAATAATCGCAGAGAAGTGGCGATTGGAATCATAATATCATATTGCCTGAGGCTGTGTGCCTTTCCAGACTACTGTCAAGGTCAACGAATTTATGTTTCCCTTGTGAAACCGAAAAATGGCTGTGTGCCTATCCAGACTGATGTCTACAGTCTAAGTATTTATGTTTCTCTTGTAAAACTGGAATTGTGGTAAAGTTTGAGAACGGTATTTTCTAGCTGTTATTGTCCCTCGCGTAAGGGCTTGTCACCTGGTCTGGTAAACGACAGTGTTGTCGCAGACGACGAGTGTAATTGGAGAGCATATGGACATGTTTAGGACTATTATCACTGTGTAAGTCATGAACAGTTGAGCAGGATCAAGGTTGTGTCGGAACCGAGGACTTGGACATTTGTTTATTTGGACATTTGAGTATTCTAATTCTACACGTTCTACGGACGAGGATCATCGATGGATTAAGTTTAGAAGCGTGTGCTTGTGCGAGTGAACAGTGTGGGAATTTATATCTATTAATTATATGTGTAGAGTATATCTATTAATTATACCTGTAGAGTATATCTCTAAATTATATCTAAAGGTCATACCTATTAATTATATCTATTGGTTGTGTCTATAAGTCTATTGATCCATGAAGTAGTTTTGAGGAGAGTTTCCTCGTGAGTGGATTAATCGGTGCTAACTTTATTCAACGGTATAAGATTTTGTAACGCAAATTCTGATTACTATCTATTGTCGCGCCTGCGTGCGTGGACTTGTATTTGGCTCGCCTCGTATCTATCCGTCTTCTTCTTTGTGTAACTTTCCTACTTCTACATAGATTTATATTATTATTATAATATAAGTTTTCTGTCGCCTATCCCCGGTGTTCTGCCTTTTATTTGGTGTGAACCTCTCGTGCAGTCGATATAGTTAACTCTCAATGAATCCATTATTCTCACGCTATTTCAATTTTGCATGGTGGTGGTATTTTTTAACAGGCTCTTATTTTGTAAGGGAATAAGCTATTGAGTCATATTACCCATCATTTTGTGCAGAATTGAATGGAGATTCATTCTCAAGTAAAATTTTTGTCATACTTTTATGTATTTTCAGAACAACATGCATTTAATTACAAGAAAAAATCAAATCCGAAAACAAAAAAATTACATGCATCAACAAATTCAAAGAAGGAAAAAAATTCAGTTTTGATGAAAATATTATGAAATATTTATTTTATCTTAGAACAATATCTGTGGAAACAGAAAAAAGTCAAACCACAGCAAAAAATACACATTTGATGTGTTTTGTATGGCCATGAAGTGACAGTGTAAATTTCGAAAATCAAGCGTCAAGAAAAAATAAAAACAAGTTCAAACTTGAAGTAAGTGATTTTTTCAGGTCCTGCCTGGTGTGTAAATCTGGAAGTTGGAGATCAGCTCCTCACACAGGTTCAAAATTGGGCACAGGGGTTGTAGGCTCAATATCAGCTAGCTTTCACACATCCAGGTCTGGGGCATGGTCTGCGACATGACTGTTGTTCCATGGTACATTGCTAGTGAATCAGAAAGAAAAAAAAAAAGGATTTAGAAATAGAATCAGGAAAAATTAGAATGGTTCATACTCACCATATTATTGTGAATTCCTAGCCTTATCAATTTCAAAATTTCCTTAGATCTCACCAAAATCATGAATCTAAAACATAATTTTATGTCTTACT
Organism: Plakobranchus ocellatus; assembly: GCA_019648995.1. NCBI lineage: Eukaryota > Metazoa > Mollusca > Gastropoda > Plakobranchidae > Plakobranchus > Plakobranchus ocellatus. Next base: position 3,918,931 of record BLXT01006999.1, on the reverse strand, counting down.
CTACTTCCTGGTTGTAGATCTAGATTTAGATCTAGACCTAGATCTAGCAAAGGGGAATGGTTGATCATTAGATCTAATTTTTCAACACAATAAAACAGTTAAATATGTTGTGCACATAATCAGGAGATATAAATTAGATCTAGAATCTATAGTTCACAGTTTCTTTCAAAATTTAAACCTAGATATATATCTACACACCTTCTCTCCTGGTGATTTGGTTCAGGATCGTCCTCTTCATTAGTAGCAGCCCATTCTTCGTCAGTGTCGGGGATCCATTCTTCTACTTCTGAATCAGACAAATCCAGTAAATCCAAAAATCTATGGTCTTTAATGTTTTCAGAAGCCATTTTTTATGTTGTTAGGGGTTGGAAAGGTATAAATTTGTCAAATGTAGACGAAAATCGATAAGCAGTAACAAAATACTGTATACAGAAAATGTAAGATGGCGGAAGGAAAGCAAAACAATGCTCGGGGCTAAATGTGCATTTTTAATTAGCTTGTTTATTATATTTTTATTGAATATAGTATCAAAATACATCTTTTTAGGTTTCAGAATATCTTATCTTTCGATAGAAAATATTCAAAAGTCCATTTATTTTTACAAAAGTGCTTCATTTGGGCCGCAGAGAATGTGGGCGTGGCATCGATCACCGGTGATCGAAATCTCTATGTTGGTGCCATTTAGAGTTAAGTCTAATAGTTGTTGTTGTGTGAAGTTGTGTGTAATCGTTGATAGACCGTGTGTTCGGCCCATTGTATTTTGAGGGGACGCTCCCAACAGTAATAATGTGGTACTGATTTTGCCTTAAGTTTTTTTCTGTTCTGTGTAACCCTGCATAGGTAGACAAAAGATGCAGCGCTAAGTAAAGTATGGTTTTTACTCATTCTTTACTATTAATAATTTTATATTGCAATAACATATATCGTAAAACTATAAACAGAGTCCCAAAGTAGTAGTTTTCGGTTTCCTCAATTATAGGTTTGGTTTATTTTTTTGTGCAACATCAAGGTCATCTCAGACAGGGCGCTGGTAGCGGGGCTTAGACCCGCAGAAGATCCCTGCAGATCTCAGGCCGAGCCCGCTTTCTACTGTGCCACCCATGTCCCACCTGGATAAGAGGGTGCCAATGCAGAGTCCCCACAAGTTGGACGCGTGGTGGCACATTGGCCAGGTATCCTGGGATCTGCGAGAATGATATCCTTCTGTTGGTAGTTTGAGGCCATCACCTGCGCTCTGAACTGATATTCTTCTGTTGGTAGTTTGAGGCCATTACTGGCACCCTGGACTGTTTTTTTCTGTTGGTAGTTTGAGGCTACTACCGGCTCCCTGCACTGATATGCTTCTGTTGATAGTTTGAGGCCACGACCGGCGCCCTGGACTGATACCTTTCTGTTGATAGTTTGAGGCCACGACCGGCGCCCTTGACTGATATCCTTCTGTTAATAGTTTGAGGCTACTACCGGCTCCCTGGACTGATATCCTTCTGTTGTAGTTTGAGTCTACTACCGCCACCCTGCACTGATATTCTTCTGTTGATAGTTTGAGGCCATTACTGGCACTCTGGGCTGTATTTTTCTGTTGGTAGTTTGAGGCTACTACCGGCACCCTGCACTGATATTCTTCTGTTGATAATTTGAGGCTACTACCGGCACCCTGGACTGATATCCTTCTGTTGATAGTTTGAGGCTACTACCGGCACCCTGAACTGATGTTCTTCTGTTGATAATTTGAGGCTACTACCGGCACCCTGCACTGATATTCTTCTGTTGATAGTTTGAGGCTACTACCGGAACCCTGCACTGATATCCTTCTGTTGATAGCTTGAGGCTACTACCGGCACCCTGCACTGATATTCTTCTGTTGATAATTTGAGGCTACTACCGGCGCCCAGGACTGATATCCTTCTGTTGATAGTTTGAGGCTACTACCGGCACCCTGAACTGATATTCTTCTGTTGATAATTTGAGGCTACTACCGGCACCCTGCACTGATATTCTTCTGTTGATAGTTTCAGGCTACTACTGGCACCGTGGACTGAAATTCTTCTGTTGATAGTTTGAGGCTACTACCGGCACCCTGGACTGATATCCTTCTGTTGGTAGTTTGAGGCTACAACGGGCACCCTGGAATGATATCCTTCTGTTGGTAGTTTGAGGCTAATACGGGCACCCTGGAATGATATTCATCTGTTAGTAGTTTGAGATTACTACCGGCGCCTGCACTGATATGCTTCTGTTGGTAGTTTGAGGCTACTACCGGCGTCCTGGATTATTTTCTTTTGTTGGTAGTTTGAGGCTACTACCGGCACCCTCGACTGATATTCCTCTGTTGGTAGTTTTTAGGCCATTACCGGCACCCTGGCCTGATATCCTTCTTTTGGTAGTTTGAGGCTACTACGGGCACAATGGAATGATATTCTTCTGTTAGTAGTTTGAGATTACTACCGGCGCCTGCACTGATATGCTTCTGTAGGTAGTTTGAGGCTACTACCGGCATCCTCGATTGATATCCTTCTGTTGGTAGTTTGAGGCTACTATCGGCACCCTAGACTAATATCCTTCTGTTGATAGTTTGAGGCCACTACCGGCCCCCTAGACTGATATTCTTCTGTTTATAGTTTGAGGCCACTACTGGCACCCTGGACTGATATCCTTTTGTTAGTAGTTTGAGGACATTACCGGCAACCTCGACTGATATGCTTCTGTTGGTAGTTTGAGGCCACAACCGGCACTGTGGACTGATGTTCTTTTGTTGAGTTGAGGCCATTACCGGCACCCTGGACTGATATTCTTCTGTTGGTAGTTTGAGGCTCCTACTGGCACCCTGGACTGATATCCTTCTGTTGGTAATCTGAGGCTACTACCGGCGTCCTGGATTAATTTTCTTCTGTTCGTAGTTTGAGGCTCCTTCCGGCATCCTCGACTGATATTCTTCTGTTGATAGTTTGAGGCCATTACCGGCACCCTGGACTGATATTCTTCTGTTGGTAGTTTGAGGCTACTACCGGCATCGTGGACTGATATCCTTCTGTTGTAGTTTGAGGCTACTACCGACACCGTGGACTGATATCATTCTACTGGTAATTTGAGGCTAATACCGGCACCATGGACTGATATCCTTCTGTTGATAGTTTGAGGATACTACCGGCACCGTGGACTGATATCCTTCTGTTGATAGTTTGAGGCTACTACCGGCACCCTGGACTGATATCCTTCTAGATTCTGTTGGTAGTTTGAGGCTGCTACCGGCACCCTGCACTGATATTCTTCTGTTGGAAGATTAAGGCTATTACCGGCACCCTGGACTGATATTCTGTTGCTGGCAGCTGCAGACTATTAGCGGTGCTCTGCACTACAATTCTTCTGCTGCTGGCAGTTGCAGGCTATTACTGGTGCTCTGCACTACTATTCTTCTGCTGCTGGCAGTTGCAGGCTATTACCGGTGCTCTGCACTAATATTCTACTGCTGGTAGTTTGCGGCTATATTACTGGCATCTTGGACTGATATTCCTTTGTTGCCCTGGATTTCCACTTGGAAAGAACCCTCCCCCCCTCCACATACACACCCACACATTAACCCCTCACTAAGTTCTTGATCCGGCTCTACCTTCCTATACACGCTTGTTAGTGCAAAGCGAACAAATAACAAAATTCCATTCAAAACCCAAAGTTTGCTGATATTTGTCAAGAAAACAAACACCATTTGAACTTTCAGAGCCAGTAAAATAATTATCCAACTTGGTATAAAAGCTTGCTTAGGATTTATACCCTGTCAGGCAGAGCGGCAAAATAATATGCAAAAAGTTTCTGTAAATCATCAGAACACACAAAAACATAACCAATAAAAAACCTGATCCGAAAACAAAAGTATTTTTCAAGTCTAAACGCTCTAAAAATGCTCAAAAAGTTTTCAATTCAATCTAAATTTAGTCATTCTTAAGAGCATCTTAGGACTGACGCCTGCGCATGTTTCAAAAGAATTAGAACTAGAATCATAGTTTTTTATGTTCTGCTTATCCTATAGCAGACTGAATTCTATCATTTTTCTACAACTGTCCTGAAAATCCTTAACCCCCATCTCACTTTATACTCTATGGAAAGCTAGTTCTGCAATGGAAATAATGATAGGGAACTACCTAACCTAACGATAATTTTTTTATAACTGTGCTTAAGATATAATTATTATTTCAATGAAATAGAGAGTAACGAACGCTTTCTCATATCGACATATGAAATTTACGAATAAAAAATAAAAAAAAGGAAAATTGTATCATGACCAAGCCATAGAAATAAATATAAAGCTAGAGAAAAGTACTAGTATATTTACTAATTGTTTGGAGCATCAAGTGAGTATGATGTTAAAGACAGAGCATTATTATGAGATAAACTGGTCAAGATAGGAAGGAAAAATATTTGGGCAGTAGCTAAGGCAAGTTTTAGAAAAGAATCAATCTTCATTTAAAGTACAGAATCTTAACATCAAGTCATTAAGCCTTTATTAAATAAAAGGATCTTCTGCTAATAAATTTTTCTAGGCGAGGCCAAAGGTCTGAGAAAGTAAAGATCAAATACTCGGAGTAGTTTTTTTTAAAACTAAAATTGGGTGAAAGATATTGACCGGGTTATTTCCCTTACTCTAAGGCAATGAATTTGTGCTGCAGATACGAATGAAATTTTGCAAACGTGAAGCAAAAAGCAAATTGATGATTTTCTGTGCTTTGATTTCACCTTTTTAAAAATGTCATATTTCATTTACTTTTTCCAGATTTAGGGACGCAAAATTAGCCTTTAAAGCTTTGGATTCTGCTCATCATTGTTCATAGATATCCAATTATAGTCACTGTTAGGCCTGATGTAGTCATGTTTTTATGTTAGCTGAGTAGAGTTGAATGTTTGGTGTGTGTGTGTTGTGATTGGTAGTTCAGCTCGTTACAACACAGGCCGGACGGGACTGCAGATCGGGGGATTTTGGCTGCAAGAGAGGCACTCCTATTTTATCGCTCTGACTGAGGAGTCATGAACTATCCAGGCTACAAGTTGTAGCGGATTCGTCGACTGGAAATTAATGTATTTTAATCTCCCTACCATGGGACATTTTGAATAATCGCAAGAAGTGGCGATTAAAGTATATGATATTTCTTGAGGCTGTGTGCCTTGCCAGACTGACGTCTACAGTCTACGAATGTGAAACTGAATTGGTGCTATCCATTACTGCACTCGCTATTTTTGTCCCTCGCGTAAGGGCTTGTCACTGGTCTGGTGTCACAGAATATAAGTGGAGAGCATAAGGACACGGTTGTGACTGTTATCGCTGTGTAAGTCATCAACATTTGAGCAGGATCAAGGTTGTGTCGGGACTTTTCATTATTTGGACATTTGACTGTCTGTGCCTGGAACTATATTCCCTATTCTACTACAAGTTCAACGGACATGAATTAAGTTTAGAAGCGTGTGCTTGTGCGAGTGAACATAAATATATATTAATTATATCTGTAGAGTATATCTATTAATTGTACCTGTAGATTATATCTCTAAGTTAGATCTAAAGATCGTATCAATTAATTTATATCTATTGGTTGTATCAATCAGTCTATTGATCTATGAGGTAGTATCTTGGAGGAGAGTTCCTCGTGAGTGAATTAGCATGTACTAACTTATTTAACGGTATAAGATTTCGTAACGCAGATTCTGATTATTTTTCTATCGTCGCGCCTGCGTGCGTGGACCTTTGTCTTTGGCTCGCCTCGTATCTTTCTGTCTACTTCTTTGTGTGACTTTTCTACTTCTCTATATTATTATTATTATTATTATTATTATTATTATTATTATTATTATTATTATTATTATTATTATTATTATTATTATTATTTAAGTTTCCTGTCGCCTATCCCCGGTGTTCTGCCTTTTATTTGGTGTGTCCTTCTCGTGCAGTCGATATAGTTGTTGTTGTTGTAAACTTGCGTGTAACCGTTGATAGACAGTGTTGATCCCTATATATATTTTAAGGGACCTGCTCACCAACATCTGGAGGGCAACCCTCAAGCTTCGGCTTAAGAAAAAAAAATAATTTACTTGTTGTGGGGGCACTGTTTTCTTCTGTTCGTTTTTGTGGGTTTAGGCGACCTAGTAGGATTATACTGCTTTGTTACTAAAGTACTTTTCAGTTTTATTTTTCAGGCATATTACGGGGCCAGCGAGGAGCCGAGAGGAGCATTTCTTGCGGGAAAGATTACAGACACGCGGTTGGAGATAGCACAGTTGAGTAGACGTGTGTTGTGGCGTGTTTCTTTGGTGACATTGTGATTGACACATTGTTGGCCGGTGGGCCTTGATTCCTTTCCATTTCTCTACCTTTTTGTTCAATCTTTTTTTCGTTCTCTTTCTATTTTTGAGGGGGCGGTTGGAGGGAACTGGTGTTGTGACCTCTCTGTCATTTCACCAGACGTTCTTTTGTTTATTTTGTTTGTTCTGAGTGTGTAGTGTGTTTCTTCTTTATTTCGTTTCGCGGCCTATCCTATTTATTGTTTTTTTTTTTTACAGGTGTTTAAAAGCGTGGCCGGACTCGAAGTATTGAATTAATACTCTAGGTTGCGTAAGGTGTGTGATTGCGTTGAGTTTTCCTTATTTTTGTGAGTGCCTGTGTAAGCCTTCCGTTTTTCTTGCTATCTGTAGTTCGGTGTCGTAATTTTTGGGCGACTGTTTTCGTTGTCCTTAGTGTATTTATTTTTACTATACTTCTTTTTTTTTTTGTTGTTGTTTTCACTTTGTCTCTTAATCTATTTCCTTGTGTTGTTTACTATTATTATTTACTCCATTTCATATTTAGTAAGACATAATATGGTAATATTGACATTGGTTTTCTTGACCATTTGAATTTCGCTCACTGACGGTGAGACTTTGCCAATTGTTTACCTTTTCCCCAGTGTTTTTGAACCGGTGGTGTAGACACCTGTAATTTAATCACTTATTACAGTGGCATGTTGTGCCTTTCGTGGGCGTTTTTATACATTTTAGCTTGGTGAACACAATTTTTAGCGTCGTAAAATAGCAATTTGTTTTGCTTTGCTCGGCTTTGCTTTATTTATGCATTCTTGATTTGTTTTCTTTTGCTCGGTACTACGCTGCTTGATTCTGAATTGTAAATTTTTTGGGTCTGAGTAGATTGACCTTTAAGTGTGTTGTTGAGTTTGAGTAGATTCTGTGTACTATGGCCGAATTTGACTTATTTCGAAAATACCAAGAGCTTGCTTTGAAGTTAAGAGTGCCGGATGAGAAATTGTTAGAGTGGGTGGAGTCGAAAGTCCAAGCTGATCTTGATGTTCAGGAAAAGAAACTTAGAGCAGAAGAAACCAAACTTGCTAGAGCCAGGGAACTCGCAGAAGCAGAGGAAAAAACTTTCAGCGCAAACAGCTGCGCTGGAAGCTCAAAAATTACTACATGTTACGGCCGGTACCTTTACTCCCCATCCCAATTACGCCAAACCTAAGTTACCACCACTGACATAATTTTCACAGGTTGATCTATACCTGCAGAGGTTTGAAAATTATGCAAAGTCGATGAAACGGCAGCCCGGTGATTATGCATCTTGCCTAGCCAATCTATTACAAGGTGAGGCCCTGTCTGTCTTCTTATCACTAAGCCCGGAAGACATTTCAGACTACCAGTCTGTGAAGAAAACACTGTTACGCAGGTTTGGCTGTGACAAGTATGGGTTTAAATCCAAATTATTCTCTGCGAAGCCTTCACAGGACGTAGACTTTGCCACTTATATCAATAGAGTAGCCCGCTATTTCAATCGTTGGCTTGAACTCGCTCAAGTGTCAGACTTCGATAGTCTTTCCTTTTTGATACTGAGTGAAATTGCACTGCAGCCATGGGATGCAGAATTCGTGGCCTATATAAAGGACCATTCTCCTACGTCATTGTCTGACTTGAAGACACAGGCTACTTCATACTTGGACGCAAGACCATCAAAATCCTCCATTAAGGATTCTGCCACTTCTTTCGCCGGCGAATCTGTTAGACCTACTGCGCGTTCAGATTCTAGACGCCCCTCTATTCATTCTTATAGATCCCAAACTCATACACGTGCCAACACTCCGTCTTTGGGCAGACACACGTCACATACGTCGTCTGGCCACAGACCACCTACACATGGCGTACACTCATTCGGTAAGAGTAATAGGCCCTTTCTTACTTCAAAAGACAACCCACGCTCCGCTTCTCATCAGAAAAATTCTAAGGGTGCGGGTTCTGTAAAACCTCCGTCGGATGGTGCATGTTACTATTGTGGAAAAAAGGGCATTATATTCGTGATTGCAGACGTCGACAGGCAGACTTGTCGCGCGAAGCCCATGTTGTTTGCTCACAGCAATACAATTGTTGCATCGCAGATGCTAAATTCAATAGAGATGGTCGGTTACATATTGAGTCAGCTTCTCAATTTGGGAGTAAGAGCAGCTTGCTTCGTGATACCGGTTGTAACACAGTTGGTGTGCGACGATCGCTTGTTTCTGTGTCTAGCATTACAGGCCGACGCATTAAAGTTAACACCTTTTGCTGTAAGAACAGAGCCTTTGACACAGCTGTCATTGATATTTCGTCCCCTTACTTTTCTGGCCGTGTTGAAGCGTGTTTAATGACAAACCCTGTAGCTGATGTGATACTGGGCGATATTGATGGGATTATTCACCCCACACCATCTAATTCCTATTCAGGTGTTGATGGTCCAGTCCCTTCAGCGTGTGTTGTAACGCGCGCCCAGGCGCGTAAGACCATAGATAACAACAGTCAGAATAATATGGTACCTTCTTATGACCCGTCTGCTCAGTCTCAAATTACTCATACACCTCTCAATTGTGTACCTCTTGCAGATGTGGGTTCGAGACAAAAAGTTGACCCAACCTTAAGAGATTGGTTTAACAGAGTAGGTGCACCCCCAGTTGGTGGAGTTTATTTTACAATAACTGAAGGCAAACTCTTAAGACACTATCAGAGAGCTGGTTCTGATATCATTAATACTACAATAGCAGTCCCTGAGTCACTGCGACATCTTGTGTTACAGTGTGCAAATGACAACTGCTTATCAGGCCATTCGGGTTTCAAGAAAACCCTTTCAAAGGTCCAGGCCTATTTCTCATGGCCTAGTCTCTCAAATGATGTTCGCTGTTATGCTCGATCTTGTAATGTTTGTCAGGTCAGACCTCGCGTTAGTTCTGATAGGCCTGCGCCTTTCCAGCCTGTTACGCTAGTGGAGATCCCCTTTCAACGCGTCATTATTGACATTGTTGGGCCACTCCCTGTTTCTCAAAACAGATATGAGTATATTCTAACACTAGTAGACCTATCAACGCGCTGGGCCGAAAGAGTTCCCTTTTAGACATATCTCGGCTAAGGATGTAGCCCAATCCCTGTTTGACTTGTTTTGCCGACTCGGGTTTCCATGCGAGATACAGTCGGATAGGGGACAACAATTTATGTCACAAATTCTGAGGGAGTTCAACTCATTGACCAATATGAAGCATTTTCTTTCCTCACCCTACCACCCTCAAACCAATGGTGTGGTCGAGAGATTTCATTCTACTCTGAAGGGAATGTTGAGAAAACTAGCGTTTGACTCACCATCCAATTGGTGTCAATATCTCAATGCTGCCCTTTTTGCATACAGATGCCAAGTGCATACGTCAACTGGTTACTCTCCATTTTTTTTGCTCTATGGCCGCTCGCCTAGAGGTCCAGTGGAGATACTCCACGACTTCATGTCCAATTCTAATCTATCGCCTGAAATTTCTCTTCAGTACCAGTTTGTTATTGACTTCCATAACAAATTGAAAGCTGGTTGGCAACTTGCTGCTTCTGCTTTGTATGAATGTTGTGTAAATTTGGATTTTTATCGTTCGAACCTATGGTTCTCTCTTGGGAAGGGGGTAATGTTAGGACTAATGTAGTCATGTTCTTATGTTAGCTGAGTAGAGTTGAATGTTTGGTGTGTGTGTGTTGTGATTGGTAGTTCAGCTCGTGACAACACAGGCCGGACGGGACTGCAGATCGGGGGATTTTGGCTGCAAGAGAGGCACTCCTTTTTTATCGCTCTGACTGAGGAGTCATGAACTATCCAGGCTACAAGTTGTAGCGGATTCGTCGACTGGGAATTAATGTATTTTAATCTCCACACCATGGGACATTCTGAATAATCGCAAGAAGTGGCGATTAAAGTATATGATATTTCTTGAGGCTGTGTGACTTGCCAGACTGACGTCTACAGTCTACGAATGTGAAACTGAATTGGTGCTATCCATTACTGCACTCGCTATTTTTGTCCCTCGCGTAAGGGCTTGTCACTGGTCTGGTGTCACAGAATATAAGTGGAGAGCATAAGGACACGGTTGTGACTGTTATCGCTGTGTAAGTCATCAACATTTGAGCAGGATCAAGGTTGTGTCGGGACTTTTCATTATTTGGACATTTGACTGTCTGTGCCTGGAACTATATTCCCCATTCTACTACAAGTTCAACGGACACGGATTAAGTTTAGAAGCGTGTACTTGTGCGAGTGAACATAAATATATATTAATTATATCTACTAATTATATCTGTAGAGTATATCTATTAATTGTACCTGTAGATTATATCTCTAAGTTAGATCTAAAGATCGTATCTATTAATTTATATCTATTGGTTGTATCAATCAGTCTATTGATCTATGAGGAAGTATCTTGGAGGAGAGTTCCTCGTGAGTGAATTAGCATGTACTAACTTATTTAACGGTATAAGATTTCGTAACGCAGATTCTGATTATTTTTCTATCGTCGCGCCTGCGTGCGTGGACCTTTGTCTTTGGCTCGCCTCGTATCTTTCTGTCTACTTCTTTGTGTGACTTTTCTATTTCTCTATATTATTATTATTATTATTATTATTATTATTATTATTATTATTATTATTATTATTATTATTATTATTATTATTATAATATAAGTTTCCTGTCGCCTATCCCCGGTGTTCTGCCTTTTATTTGGTGTGTCCTTCTCGTGCAGTCGATATAGTTGTTGTTGTTGTGAAGTTGCGTGTAACCGTTGATAGACAGTGTTGATCCCTATATATATTTTAAGGGACCTGCTCCCCAACAGTCACGTTAAACATTACGGACGTTTCGTCCACGATTTAAATGGAAAGAAACCAAATCTTCACTTACTACGGTCTTTCGTGAAACCCACTTACCTTGAATCAAAGGGCTTCTCGGTGAAGATTCGCAGGAGGAAGTCAGCCTCTAGATTAGGATTGAATGTTGATGGGACCACAACGTATGATCCAGGCGGCAATTTGAAGCGGCCGATTATCTCGCGGCTGTTAATAAAGCTTGGAGATCTGGCCGTTGATGCATGGTAGTTGAAATATTCCCTGTCGAGTGGACCAGTGTTGGGATCCTCCAGCTAGACAGGTGGCAAGATTTCAAAAGCCCATTTGACTCAAACTATGAAATCAGGATACACTGATAGCTCTACTATAAGTCAAGCAATATCTTATTGCTACTTAAAAAAAAAAAAACCAAAAACAAAAAAAAATTGTATGGGAGGTTTTGTAAGTTTTAAATAAACGAGCATCTCCAGATTGCATAAAGCAAAATTGAAGAGCATATGGTTCGCGGCTTTCTGACTCCTGCCAACGGATAAATAACCCCAAATCCAATATGGCTACCCGTCTTTATAGCGACCACGTAATTAAAAAAAAAAAAAAGACGGCAGCGTTTTCATATTCAGTACCTTAGCATCATAAAAGTCAAGTTTCTGTCCTCTACAACGATTTAGAAATTGGTTCTTAGGTATAGCTCTCCCTCCCAGCCTCACCCCACCCCCCACCCCCCTTTTTTTTTTTACTTTCGTAGAATCTCAATCCTTAGCGTTCATATCAAAACCGAGAGCCATTCACCTTGATAAAAAAAACCCACAACTACAACAAATAATACTGATGCATACATTTTCACCGATACCATACTTTCAGCTACTTTCTAACCAAGCAGCTAGACAAACACATATGATTGAAGCAATATAAAATTCTTGCTTCATTGTTGCTCCTTTGTGTCATTCAGTCTGTCCACTACTTAATGAACTCGAGCTTTAAGGCCTTGCTGAACACAGCAGCAGTGGCTCTACCCTGCTGATATCCATGGCAGACATATCAAACCTCTGACATTCTTTCTTTGTGTGTAAGGAACTTCAGAGGTGTGATGTGTGTGCCAGCAAAATATATAATTATATATACATATATATATATATATATATATATATATATATATATAAGTAATCATATATTTCTAGTTGGCAACAATATTTTTCTTCTTAATTTCATATGATAAGTCAGTTGCCACTGTATCCTTTCACCCTCAGAGTTTATATTGTTTGAAGCCTCTCCTGAATTGCGACATATCCATTACAAATATAGAATGCTAATTTCTTTGCCAATAATACACACCCAGCGAAAGATTACGGGAAAACACAAACACTCACTTCCTGAAATATGGTGGCCTCACTAACCTTGTAAATACTAAAACCAATGGTGAGATTCTGTTTTCCTTCCTTCTTCATATTGCGTCTGTTTTTTTGCATAAGTGCAATCACAATGCCGCACGTATCTTCATCATCTTCATCGTCAGGGTCTGTCAGAGTCATACGGTACTGCGGGTTTGTGTGGAAACTTATTGCTGGAAGGGTAAAAACGATGTATTATTGTTTACAACAGATTATTGGTATGATAGACGCTGAATAAACGGGAAAGAAATGGTATGGTCATATAACCGTTTCCTTAGGCTTCGGTAGAACCATCTTATAAGGCACCCTGCTGGGGGAACGGAAAAGAGGCAGATAGAAAGAGGAAATGAGATAACAACCTCTGAGGATGAACAGGCATGGAATTTCAAGATACACTGAGCAAAGCAAAGAGCCTGGAAGAGTGGAGAAGATTTGGTGACAACTGACACAGGTGACGCAATGCATGACAAATATACGGAGGGAGAATATGACATGAAGAGGAAAGAAGAAAAAGCTTTTTTTATTGATTGTGATTAATAAAGTGTCTCAGGCTTCAGGAGCACCATTAGGCGGAGGCCCTAATACAGGCTCAAACTCATGATAGGAGGGCTCCTGCAATTCGGCCCACATCAAGCGGAGGCCCTTATACACGCGCCAGGTTTGACCTTATAATAGGAGGGCCCTTGCAAATCTTACAGCAATTTGGCCCCCGATAGGCGGAATCCCCGATACAGGCTCAGTCTCGTGATAGGAGGGTCCCTGCAAATGCAACAGCAATTTGGCCCTTGTTAGGCGGAGCTCTCGATATAGGCTCTACCTCAGGATAAGCGGGTCCCTGCAAATCTTACACCAATTTGGCTACCATCAGGCAGAGCCCCCGATACAGGCTCTGTCTCATGATAAAAGAGTCCCCGCAAATCTTATACTAAAACTGGAGAAAAAAAATTCAATGAACCAGCCACTTTCTCAAAACAATTGGTTAAGACAAATCTTTACAAAACAGTTTTAAAAATTGATATCTAAAAGACATGAGCGAAATTAGGAAACCAAGCTGTTCATTTCAATACAAGTTGCATTGTACAAAACATTTGCAAGTGTACAAGTTATTTCGGCAATTTCATGAGATAATGTTATTTAGTCAATTATCCATCTGTGATAGATTCCTTATCCAGATTTCGACATCATTTTTATAATACGGACATCTTTGGATTGTGAAAATTCATGAAATTCAGGCTACAACGTTTCAAACAGTCTGTTTTACCTGCACACACTGATCGTTAAAGATAGGGAAAAACGTACGGAAGTTCCGACAGCCTCCAGCACTGCAACCTCTGACCCAGGCGCCAGATTCCTGGCGAGACTCCCAACTTCTAGCCCCTTCTGAGCCCTGAGAATCTACGCCCAAGTTGCATATCTCCAACCTCTCAAAGTTGCTGACAAAGTCTTCGAACATCATCCTGAAATATGCCGAATGTGTGAAATTCGTCAAGGACAAAAAAAAAAAATAATATTCAATTTGATAAAATTGAGTTATATTAAACACAATATATAAACAAATATATCAATATGATAAAGATAAATTATATTCAATGTGATTAATTTAAGTTATATTCAAAGCGATAAGGTGAATTGATATTCAACGTGATCTATTCTCATTGTTTTAAAAAATACAAATGTTACTGAAATAGTTGAAGGAAACTTTGTCTATAAATCAATTTTCAGTTTTTTGGTTTTTTTTTATTTAGTGCCCCAAATTTATTCAACATAATTGCAAAATACTCTTTTGTCTATTTTGAACTAATCTCTATTCAGGTTTTTTTTAAGGTCAACGATTCTCTATCTATCTATCTATGCTTTCAGTCATTCTTTTTTGTCCACTGTTTATGTGATTTGATTGTTGCATAGGCTGACAATTAAATTCCATATTTAAGCTAATTTAAAATTTAGAAAAAAACAAACTTACAAGTTCCATTCACATAAAACATATATATATATATATATATATATATATATATATATATATATATTTAATAGCATACTCAGTAGTAAAAAAAAAAATCACCGCAAAGCTTCTCATGTAAGACGTAGTCAGTTAAGTACAATATGTAAGAAGTGGAAAATGTAAAATATGTAGGACTAAGTGAAACAATTACAACATCTAAGGATATGTTTAAAAGTACAACAGGTACAAGTCAATAAGGTACAATATGAAAGACGAGTCAACAGATACAATATGGAAGACTTAGTCTTAAAGGTACAACATGCCGGACTAAATCAAAATTTACATAATGAAAACGGAGTCAAAAAAGGTACGATATGCAAGGCTGTGTCAAAAGAGTATGACAAGTAGGACTAAATTTAAAAGGTACAATTTGTCAGACTGAGTAAAAAGGTACATGTAAGACTGAGTAAAACACTACAATATGTAAGTTTAAGCCAATGAGGCACATTGTTCAAAAGGTACAATTTGTTAGGCTGAAATAAAAGGAACAATATGTAGGCTAAACCTAAAAAGAACAATATGTAAGGCTGTAACTTAAAGGAACAATATGTAAGCCCAAACCTAAAAGGAATAACATGTAAGACTAAACCTAAAAGGAACAATATGTAAGGCTAAACCAAAAAGGAACAATAGGTAGGGGGAAACATAAAAAGAACAATATGTAAGGCTAAACCTGAAAGGAACAATATGTAAGGCTGAAGCTAAAAGGAACAATATCTAAGGCTGAAATTAAAAGGAACAATATTTAAGGCTAAACCTAAAAGGAACAATATGTAAGGTTAAACCTAAAAGGAACAATATGTATGGCTGAGCCTAAAAGGAACAATATCTAAGGCTGAAATTAAAAGGAACAATATTTAAGGCTAAACCTAAAAGGAACAATATGTAAGGTTAAACCTAAAAGGAACAATATGTAAGGCTAAACCTAAAAGGAACAATATGTAAGGCTGAACCTAAAAGGAACAATATGTAAGGTTAAACCTAAAAGGAACAATATGTAAAGCTGAACCAAAAAAGAAACACTGTGTAAAGCTAAGTCAATGAAATTAAAAAATAAATTAAAATGAATAATCAATAAACTCAGATGAACTTTAAAAAAAAACATGAGATCAACATTTTAAAGAGAGAAGGTGAATGCTTTTTTCCCCTCCAAGCACTACTTTTTTTTTCTTCTGAAGCCCTCCTAATGTGTTTTGCTTTACTTACCAAAACTCGCCATCATCTTCAAAGGTAAGACCCAGCTCTTCTTTTTCCTTATCTGATACCAATGCCCACTCACTAGACCTTAGGGAAAAAAGGTGAGGTAATCTATAGGGTTAAATATGTTCCAAGTTCACCTTTGTGTAATTAGCAACAAAAAAAAAAAAAAACCTTACATGGTTTGACTAAAAGAGCTCTGTAATGAAACAAAAAATATCAATATCATTATGAGACATCCAAAATACAAAATGGGTCCATTTATGTCGTAATGATTGTGTAAATAACTTTTTAAAATATTAAAAGACTTACATCCTAATCGTTTTTTTTTTTACCTCTAAAAACTCCTTTTTTTTTAAATTGTAAACAAAAATTGACATTCTTTATGTCATTAAGAGAGAGCTGGAGAAAGTGGTTAAAATTTTTCTTCACCTAGTTTACACCATCCAATCATTGTCTAAGCAATGGGGTGGTAGGCTTTATACAAATTTTTCGCTCTTAAAATCTAAATAACTTCTACCAAAATGGCATGTGTATTGCTTTTCGCTTCTTTTGGGTGTGCTTTTGAAAATTTGTTTTGGTTTCGAAGCATTCTATAATTTCAACCGATTATTTTCTATAGATGGTTTTCTAAGGAAAAACAGAATTGGCTTTGACACTTACTTGTCACTCCAACGGCCAGTCCATTCTCTTTCATTTCCCCATGGGTTCCTCACACGAACCATAGGGATCTTTTGCCTAAGCCTCTGTGTTTGGATATCGACCTGGTTTCCAAACAAATGACGAAGACGAAGAAGAAAATAAAAAAGAGGATTAAAAAAAAGTACACAGCGCAATCACAATTTATTTGGCACTGGGGGAGGACTGCGGTCAATATCAGTGGTCTACCGAACGGGCGGCCATTTCGATAAATTGACGCCAACGAGTGGACAAATTATTTTTTTTTATAAATTTCGATTTTTATTTTTATATGATACAATGTTTCTTAAAACGGCTGGCTCTGTTTCTACAAAAAATTTGATCCTCACACAATCAGCTACTGATGAAATGAAGAGGCAATATTTTAGATCTAGATTTAATATTTAGATCTAGACGCAGATGGCACATGCTGCCCACCCACTGACGTCAAATAATCGAATTGGCTGACTACTTCACGTGGACAACGTAGGGACCGTAGTGCTCCACTAATTCCCCATTTATTTCATCCCAGAAAATAAATTGACTAACAAGACATTGAAAACAATCGTTACTCAAAATGGAATTCTTAAAACCTAGAACATGAATGAACCAAGGTGGCCTCAACAGGGCCGCCGATGGTCGTTTAACTAAACCGGAAACGGAAAAAAGTGGATAAAAATATGCAACGTAAGTGAACATGTACATAAAAAAAATATGAAGGAAAGGCTGTAAACTTTCTGAGAATGGCAAAGTGTGGGTTAAAAAATAAAAAAAGCAAGATAAGCTACAGCAAAACAAATTAAAATTATCCATTTCACTCCAAAATGATGTCCAATTATTACGCCCTCGCCATGCCAATTTTCAGGAGCAGGCTTGAAACAATAATAGACAGGACTCCTAGTTACTGCACCACCAAAGTCCGATTACGAATATAAATAACTAAACGGTACAAAGATCATACCTCCCGAACAGCAGTCACGCTGTAGGCATGGCCTTTGACAAGGCCATTGCTCTGCTTCGCTTCGATCTCACTCGGTTTTGCCTGTAAAAGGGAGATGGAGGAGGGTGAGAGAGAATAAGAGCGAGAAGTTGTGTACAAATTTAACAATAAAAACTCTACTAGCAATCTGTGGACAAGTTGAGGAGTAATAGCAGGAGACACTTGACAGACTTGGCACAGATAAACAGGATAACAACTGTGACACAGCACAATAGGAGGAGAATCTTTCACAGACCAACAGGGGAAAAGATTGTGACACAGCACAACAGGAGGAGATAGTATGACACAAAGCAACAAGGAAAGACAGTGTGACACCGCACAACAGCAGGCGACAGTCTGACTCAAACCAACAGGAGCAGAGACTGTGAAACAGACCAACACGAGCAGAGATTGTGACACAGCACAACAGGAGGAGAGAGTGTGACAAGGAAATGTAGGAGGAGAGATTATGACACAGACCAACATGAGGAAAGATTGTGACACAGACCAACTTGAGAAGAGACTGTGACACAACACAATAAGAGATATTGTGACGCAGTCCACCAGAAGAAAAGATTGTCACATAGACCCACAGGAGGAGAGAGTTTGACACAGACCAACAGGAGGAGAGAGTGTGACACAGACCAACAGGAGGAGAGACTGTGACATAGCTGAGCAGGAGTGGAGACTGCGCCACATCACTGCTGCTTCCAATTTTATCCTGTTTCTTTGTTTTTTGTCCAACACCTACTGCAATATTATAATGCTGACCACCTTTTTTTTAAACCCTTATTTTAGTGCCCGTACAATGTTTCTGTTGAAAACAATTGAATCCAAATATTTTTGGAATGTATCTTTTACCATGGCTTTTCTTATATTACGGTTTAAACATTGAAAGGAAAAAGTAAGTGAAAACAACAGAGGCGTCCATACTCCAATCGAGCAGCCCATCAGTGAGCCCTTCGAGCAGGCCTTCCTCATGATATTAAACAGATCCTTCGGCGCTTTCTTCAGGTCAAAAGTTTCCGTCACACCACCAGTGAAATCCACCATAGCCTCAGACGTCTGACCTCCCTTCAAAGCTTCATACGAGCCTTGGAGCCTGATAGGAAATATAACAGACCATTACGACTTTTTTATGTTTGCTTTGACTGTATGTAAATACCCTTACAAAATATAAACACACTATGGCTCGAAACAATTCCGATTAAGTCGGAAGTCGGCTATTGAATATTTTAAACCATTGATGCCATAAAGTTATTTGTTTTTTTTCTGTGGATTAAGAAATGGTTGATATTGGGTAGGACCCTGTTGGCTCCTAGTCAAGATGTTTCAATTTCAGAAGGGGAAAAAAATAGAAAAGTAAAACAACTTAAAATTTGTTTCTCTCAAAAGTTTGATTTGTGACATATAACTCTTTAGGCCTGGTTTCAAGACATACGTACGAATGTTTGTATGCTACTATGTATGATATATGTATGCGTCTGGACAAAGTAGAATTACATTGTTGAAAGTACATTATTAATTTAGGAGCCAAGCTTCATTTTAAATGGTTTCTAACTCCTCCTTTCAGCTTTAGAATTTAGTGTGTGCATGCTTGTATGTGTGTGTGGGTGCGTGCGTGTATGTGAGTATATGTATGTGTGGGGCTCCAGCTTCAAAATATGGTCAACCTCTCTACATACAATGCAAGACCATCATTGAAAATGATTAGAATGATTTGATGCTAACAGTTCAGCGATA
>BLXT01006999.1:3840504-3852034 GCA_019648995.1 Plakobranchus ocellatus | reverse complement strand
CCCCCCCCCCCCCCCCCCCCCTCAAAAAAAAAAAATCGGGTAAACACTTTAATCAAATGTTAAGGCAAACGAAAAACAGAGAGCAACTGATGAGTGAACATATTTTGTAAAACTGTGAACCATTCTGTCCGTTCTAGCCAGTAAAATACAACTATCTTTATATATGTGTTATTTTACTACCTTATTGAAGGCCAATAAAAATCATGCAAGCAACTTGCTCTGCTCCTAAGAATCGCCTAGACATTCTATAAAACCTAAAACACAATCTGAGTTTTAAAATGTATCACCAATAATCCATGATTTCAGGTCACTAAGATTGGTCGCTCTCTACCTTCCTTGCCGCCTCTTTTCTTTTCTACACTCTATTTTTTCACGTACTGGGATTTTATTTTTTCATTCCGGACTAAAATATTTTAGCTGTCATACGAACTATATTTTTCCAAAGGATTTCTCCTACCACTGCAAACCTTAAAAGTTCTCTTACTGGTCTCTCTGCTGGGCATTAGCGCTATTTGAAACAGAAATAATACAATATGGCCCTCTACAAAACTTTCAATGGTACATTTGTGATTAGCTCTGACAACACAAAATAAAGATATATATGCTGTCATAACTGTTTCATGAAAATTATAAATGCTCAGCACAACACGGTAACTTACAGGTGTCTCTTTATCAAAGCCAGTTTCATCGTCAATCGGTCTGTAAATGGGAAAGAAAAGCACAGTCTATGAATGAGTTAGAACATTTTATCGAAATCTATATTGTGAAAGCCGAGAGGAGTGAACTGGATGAAAAACTGGAATAAGTAATAGAGTGGTATTGTTTTTGCTATTAATTTCTTCTGTTTTGTGAAATCCTGTAGAGGTAGACAGAAGACGCAGCACTTAGTGAAGTATGTTTCTTGCTCGTCCCTTACTCATAATAATCATTATATTATTGTACTTTACACCGTAAAACTGTACAAAAAGTCCAAATAAGGGACATTTATTTTAGGTTTCCTAAATAATAGGTTTTGTTTATTTACTTATTTTTTTTTTTTACATAGGGCTTCAACGACAGGGTGATCTCAGGCTTTCTGGCCATGCGCCAAGACAGGGCGCTGGTAGCGGGGCTCGCGCCCACAGAGGATCTCTGCAGATCTCAGAGCTAGCCCACTTTCTACTGTGCCACTAATGTCTCACCTGGACAAGAAGGTGTGGATGTAAAGTCCCTGCAAGCAGAACGCGAGGTGGCACATTGGCCAGCTAACTATCCTGGGATTTGCAAGAATGATATTCTTCTGTTGGTAGTTTGAGGCCATTACCTGCACCCTGCACTGATATTCTTCCTTTTGGTAGTGCGGGGCATTACCGGCGCCCTGAACTGATATTCTTTTGTTGGCAGTTTGGGGCATTACCGGCGCCCTGGAGGAATATTCTCTTGTTAGTAGTTTGGGGCATTACTGGCACCCTGGAGGGATATTCTCCAATACAAATGAAAACTAAATCACATATACACTGTTTCTGATGCAAGTAGGAGTTTTAGGTCAGGTTTTTTTCCCTCAAACTACTGTGGATGTTTCTGTGGCACAATGGATAGTTAACTTGCCCTGCATCTGCAGGATATGTCTTTTGGGAGCTCGAGGGGCCACCAGCGTCCTGACCGCATACTTATTTGATAGAGTAGTGTAAACAATTCATGTCTTTAGTTTGAGTTTCAGTGAATGAAGTGGAATTTTACACAAACCTTTTTTAAATCAATTTCTTGTAATTAAACTTGAAGTGCAATCATTTCTCATCTTAGAACAAAAAAATCTCCGCTCTTTTCATAAACGAAAATATAGTTAACAATTTTTCCTTATATGTAAAGCAATGTTAACACAGTGGCTTGTAACTGATAATTTGCTTTGGTTCAAAAGTACTTGTATTTTACGGAATGATGGGAACAAAATGTTTTGTGCACTGGCGTTTTGTTCCAGCACAAGATATAATTTAGTTCTTGGAGAAAAAAGAAAACGTACAAAAAGTTCTTTGGCGTTGCCCCTTAACCGTGACTGGGGGAGGATCCCCAACCCAACACCCTCCCCCATGGAACCCATCCCTTCTGAAGCTCTTGATCTGGCCCTGCCTACCTGGAACACCTTCCCTACAAAAGTTATGCACCTATAGATGAATCTTTTTTGTTGATTATGTACTATTTCAGTGCCAGGAGAGGCCACACGTTTACTCTCAAATTGCAAAAATTTCAACAGCTTGAGGAGGGCACTGTTTCCTTAGTCCCGACTAGGGGAGGAAACCCAACCCAACACCTCCCCCATAAAACCTCTCCCTTCTGAAGTTCTTGATCTGGCCCTGCCTACCTATGCATGTTACTGCAAAGCGAACAAAGAAAAAAAGTTCATTCAAAACCCAAAGTCTGTTTATATTTTCAGGAAAACAAACTTCACTATTTGAACTTTTACAGCCAACGAAATAATCATTTAATATCGTATATTTATTTATACCTTGTCAGAAAGAGCAGCAAAATAATATGCGAAATGTTTCTGTAAATTATCAGATGACACAAAAAGATATTTTAAAAAAAGCGTGATAAGAACGAAAACGTATTCTTCAAGTCTAAACGCCCTAAAAATGCTCAAAAAGTTTTCATATCAATCTAAATCTAGTCATTTTTAAGAGCATCTTAGGACTGACAGCTGCGCATTTTTCAAAACAATTAGAACTAGAATCATTCGGGGGACATCCGAAAAGAAACAGGAAAAGGGGCATAATTCTTGAACCAATCCATATTTTTAAATTCTGTAAACGGGATACACCAGTACAACTAATTAACTTTCACGGTGCGCAGTTTCAGCACCATTGATGAACGCACTATTGAACACTACTGGTTCCAATATGGCTACCCCCATCAAAGAGTGGTCAAAGCTGGAGGTCAGAGCTGTTGTGCGTTTTTTGTTTTCGAAAGGAACAAAACCTTCCGAAATTCACAAACAAATAGCAGAAACATATGGTGAGGGTGCTATGTCAAGATCTAGAGTGTATCAATGGTGTACTTGGTTTGGGGAGGGCCGAACCAGTCTAGGTGATGAGCCAAAGTCTGGTCGCCCGAAAACATCGACCAACGAGGAGAACACAACTCATGTTGACGAACTCATTAGATGTGACAGGAGGATGAAGATACGCGAAATTGCTTTGAAACTCGAAATTCCAAAGGGTACAGTTCATGAAATAGTCCATGACACTTTGGGATATCGGAAGGTGTCTGCAAGATCGGTTCCAAAAATGTTACCGGAGGATCACAGGCTTCAAAGGGTTGAAATTTCGCAACGCCATCTGCAGCGATGCCAACAAGACAATGGAGTTGAGGATACGACGCATATTGGTGTAGGGCCTGGTGGAGACTTTCAAGCAAACAATAAGCTCTTTGACAATCTGATTACTGGTGATGAAACTTGGGTCCATCTGAATACCCCAGAGACAAAGCGCGACTCCATGACTTGGAAACATCCATCCTCTCCCGTCACCAAAAAGTTCAAAGTGCAGAGGTCCGCAGCTAAAGTGATGGCTACCGTGTTCTGGGATGCGAAAGGTGTGATCCTCTTAGACATTTTGCCACAGGATCAGTGTATCAATGCTGCCCGATTCTGCAGCACTCTTGACCGCCTTAACGAAGCAATTCGTCGCAAAAGACCTGGGCTCTTGAGAAGGGGTGTTGTGCTTCAGCACGATAAAGCGACCCCTCATTCAGCAAACCTTACACAGCAATGGCTGCAGCGCTACGGTTGGAAAATTCTTCCTCATCCTGCCCACAGTCCAGACCTGGCACCCTCTGACTTTCATTTGTTTGGACCCTTGAAGCGCCATTTAGGAGGCATGGCTTTCGAGACAGAAGATGACCTCATCAGTGAATTGAGGAATTGATTTCTTTCGAGTGGGTATCAATTCGCTGCTGTCGCGCTGGCAAAAATGCATCGATCTCCACGGGGATTACGTTGAGAAGTAGTGAAAGAGTGAACGTCAATCTGTGTGAGTTTCAAATTTATCTGATCAAAACTCTTTGAGTTATGCCCCTTTTCCTGTTTCTTTTCGGACATACCTCGTAGTTTTTTGGGGTTTTTTTATGTTCTGCTTATCCTATAGCAGACTGAATTCTATCGTTTTCCTACAATTGTCCTGAAAATCCTTAACCCCCATCTCACTTAATACTGCGAGGAAAGCTAATTATGCAATGGAAATAATGATAGGGAACTACCTAACCCAACGATAATATTTTTTGTTAACTGCGCTTGCAATATAATAATTATTTCAATAAAGTAGAGAGTAACGAACGCTTTCTCATATTGACATACGAAACTTGCAAAAGTAAAAAAGGGAGAATTTTAGCATGACAAAGACACAGCCATAAATATGTAAGCCAGTGAAAAGCACTGGCACATTTAATAATTGCCCGGAGCATCAAGTAAGTATTATATTAAAGACAGAACATTTTTATGAGGTAAGTTGGTCAAGAGTGGAAGGAGAAATATTTGGGCAGTAGTTAAGACAAGTTTTAGAAAAGAAACAATCTGCATTTCAAATACAGAATCTAAACACAAAGTCATTAATTTTTAATTTTCTTATAGAATTCTACTGCAAATAAATTTCGCTAGTTGAAGCCAAAGGTCTGAGAAAGTAAAGATCAATTATCCGGAGTTTGTTTTAGTTTTTTTTTTTTATATTTACTTTGATGGGGTTAGGAATATTGCTTGGGTTACTTCCCTTTCTCTATGGCAGTGAATTCGTACAGTGCATACGCATGAAGCTATTGCAAGCGTGACGCAAGTAGAAGTTGATGATTTTCTATACTTTGATTTCACTTTTAAAAAAATCATATCGCACTTACTTTTTCCCGATTTAGGATGTTAAATTAGCCTTTAATGCCTTGGCATTCTGCTCATCATTTTTCATAGATATCCAATTCCAGTCACGTTAAAGAATCATGACTCACTTTCGTCCACGACTTAAAGAAAAAGTAACCAAATCTTCACTTACTACAGTCTTTGGTCAAACCCACTTACCTTGAATCAAAAGGCTTCTCGGTGAAGATTCGCAGGAGGAATTCAGCCTCTAAATTAGGATCGAAAGTTGATGGGACCACAACGTATGTGCCAGGCGGCAATTTGAAGCGGCCGATTACCTCACGGCTGTTATCAAAGGTTGGAGATCTGGCCGTTGATGCATGGTAGTTAAAGTAGTCCCTGTCCAGTGGGCCACTGTTGGGATCCTCCAGCTAGGCAGGTGGCGAGATTTCAAAAGACCATTCGACTCAAACGACGAAATCAGGACACATTGATAGCTCTACTTTAAGTCAAGCATTACCATATTGTTACTTTTATTTTTTTTTTAATTTGGATGGAAGGTTTTGTGGGTTTTAAGAAAATGAACATCCCCAGATTACATAAAACAAAATCGAAGAGCACATGTTGGCAGCTTTCTCTTCTGAGACTTAGTAATGGATAAAAAGCACCAAATGCAATATGGTTGCCGTCGCCATAATGACCATGTAATTTTTTTTTGTAATTGACGGCGTAATTCTCATAACCATTACGTGAACATCATTGAAGTCAAGTTTATTNCCCCCCCCCCCCCCCCCCCCACTTACTTTTGTAGTATCCCTATCCTCAGCGTTCATATCAAAACCGAGAGCCATTCATCTTAATCACAAAAGACACCCACAACAATAATGCAATTGCATACATTTTCACTCATAACATACTCTCTGGTACTTTCTAACTAAGCACTACACGAACAGATATGGTTAAAACAATGTAAAACCCTTGCATCATTGTTGGTTTCTTGTGTCATTCAGTCTGTCCACTAATTAGTGAATTTGAACTTTTGGTCCTTCTGAACAGAGCGATAATGGCTCTACCCTGCCGATATCGATGGCAGCATAGAATGCTAATTTGTTTGTCACTAATGCACACCCCGCGAAAGAAAACGGGAAAAAACCACCCACACTTCCTGATATATGGTGGCCTCACTAACCTTGTAAATACTAAAACCAATCTTAAGATTCTGTTTTCCTTCCTTCTTTATACTGCGTCTGTTTTTTTGCATAAGTGCAATCACAACGCCGCACGTATCTTCATCATCTTCATCGTCAGGGTCGGTCAGAGTCATGCGGTACTGCGGGTTTGTGTAGAAACTTGCGGCTGGAAGGGTGAAAAACAATGTATTATTTTGAAAAAAAAAACTATTGATATGATAGATGCTGAATATCACCTGTTCCTTAGGCTTCGCTAGAACCATCTTACAAAGCACCGTGCTGGGAGGACGGAAAAGAGGCAGGGTCGGTCAGAGTCATACGGTACTGCGGGTTTGTGTAGAAACTTGCGGCTGGAAGGGTGAAAAACAATGTATTATTTAAAAAAAAAAAAACTATTGATATGACAAAGCACCGTGCTTGGAGGACGGAAAAGAGGCAGGGTCGGTCAGAGTCATGCGGTACTGCAGGTTTGTGTAGAAACTTGCGGCTGGAAGGGTGAAAAACAATGTATTATTTTAAAAAAAAAAAACTATTGATATGATAGATGCTGAATATCACCTGTTCCTTAGGCTTCGTTAGAACCATCTTACAAAGCACCGTGCTGGGAGGACGGAAAAGAGGCAGATAGAAAGAGGAAATGAGATAACCGCATCCAAAAATGACCAGGCATGGAATTGCAGGATACACTGAGCAAAGCAAAGAGCCTGGAAGAGCATAGGAGATTTGATGACATCTGACATACGTGACGCAATTGATAACAAATATCCCGGTGGAGAATATGACATGAAGGGGACAGAAGAAAAAGCTTTTTAATTGATTGCGATTTATAAACTGTATCAGGCTTCAGGAACACTTTCAGGAGGAGCCCCCGATACAGGCTCAAGATCACGATAGAAGGGTTCCTGCAAATCTCATAACGGTTTGACCCACGTCAGGTTGAGGTCCTGATACAGGGCATAAACCGTGTTGAAACTCTATTCAAAATGTGTATTCTCAACCCGGTGTTCGGATAGAGTTATTACAAGGACTTAGTACAAGATAGCATTAAGGGCGCAAGGCCCAAGCTCATGATAAGAGGGTCCCAGCAAACCTCATAGAAATTTCGCGCCCGTCAAGCGGAGCCCCTAGCCCAGATACAGGCTCGAGCTCATGATAAGACATTCTCTGCAAACCTCGTAGCAAATTGGCCCCCGTCAGGCGGAGACCCCGATATAGGATGGACCTCATGATAGGTGGGTCTCTGCAAATTTTATATTAAGTTTGGAAAAAAAAAATTCAATGCACCAGCAACTTTCTCAAAAAGATTGGTTATGATGAACCTTTACAAAACGGTTTCAAAAATTGATTTCGAAAAGACAAGCGAAATCAGAAAAGCAAGCTGTCCATTTTTATACAAGTTAAATTGTACACCACATTTGCAAGTGTACAAGTTACGTTGGCAAATTCATGAAATAATGTTGTTTAGTCTATTTTCTATCTGTGAAAGATTCCTTATCTAGATTTAGATTACATTTTCATGATACAGACATCTTTTGATTGTGACAATTCTTGAAATTCAGCCTACAAAGTTTCAAACAACCTGCTTTACCTGCACACATTCATAGTGTCTCTCTATCTTAAAAGAACGGGGCTTTCAATTGCTCTTTTCTTGCGTTAGAGATATGAAAAACCTACGGAAGTTCCGACAGCCTCCAGCACTCTGACCCCTGACCCAGGAGCCAGCTTCCTGGTGAAACTCCCAACTTCTAGACTGTTCCGAGCCCTGAGAATCTGGACCTAAATTGCATATTTCCAACCTCTCGAAGTTGCTGACAAAGTCTTGGTACATCATCCTGGAAGATACAGAATGTTATGTGTGAAATAGGTCAAGGAAGCCAAAAAAAAAATTGATTTATATTCAATTTGAAAAAAATTCAGTTATGAGGGTTTGCCACAATGTGTGCTGTCATCATAGTTATGTGAGAAAGATTTTCTATAAGCCCTATTTGAAAAATTTAATCATCAATACATAAATTTTGATTTTGTGAGTCCAATGGCGTACGAAGTGCTGCTTTATATTGAAAAAAACAGTTTTGGGTGCATTCTTGCTGCCTTAATCAACCAAATAAGTTTCGAACATAACGTGATGATAAAATGGTGACCCATCAACACATTAAGTTCATTCACTAACAAGTGAAGAGACTCAGACCAATTTTTATTACATGGATCTATTACTGCCATTCAACTCTGCATGATCATTACCTCACTGATACTCAATTGGGCTTTTCCCTTTTGAAAATGGAGAATGGTTTTTTTTTTCAAAATGCAGTAAAAAACGTGACATAATTTTGGGGGTCCACCTTTTGGCAAATGCTCTTATATTAAACACAATATATTTAAACAAATACATCAATATAATAAAGTTTAAATTATTTTCAATGTGATTAATATATGTTATATTCAAAGCCATAAGGTCAAACGATATTCAACGTGATCTTTTCATATCTTTAAAAAAAAATTTTTTTCTTCATATTTAGCGCCCTAAATTGATTCAACATAATTGCAAAATACTCTTTAGCCCGTTTTGAAGTAATCCATATACACATTTTTTAAGGTCAACGATTCTCTGTCTATCTATGTTTTCAGTCATTCTATTTTCGTCCACTATTTATGCGATTTGATTGTTGCATGGGCTGACAATTAAATTCCATATTTAATCTAATTTGAAATCAATAAGAGAAAAACCTATCAGTTACATTTACATGAAATATATATACTCAGTAATAAAAATGTCAACGACAAGGCTTCTCATGTAAGATGTAGTCAGTTGGGTACAACAAGTACGACACAGTAAAATGTAAAATATGTAGATCTAAATGAAACCATGTAAGACTAAAACATTCAATGGGTAGAACCAAGTCAAAGAGGTACAATATAAAAGAATACAATATGTAAGACTTAGTCTTAAATGTACAACAGGCAGGACTAAGTCAAAAGGTACATAATGAAAATGGAGTTGAAAAGGTACAATAAGTAAGGCTGAAACGAAAGATAATGACATGTAAGACTAAATTTAATAGGTACAATTTGTAAGACTGAGTAAAAAGGTACAACATGTAAGACTGAGTCAAAAAGTATAAAATGTAAGTTTAAGCCAATGAGATACTTTTGTCGAAAAGGAACAATATGTGAGGCTAAACTTAAAAGGAATACTATGTAAGATTAAGTTCAAAAAGTACAAAAAAAAATTATAATGAATAATCATTCAACGCAGATGACCTTTCACAAATCAAGAGGTCAACATTTTAAAGAGAGAAAGTGAGTGATTTTTTTTTCTTCTACAGCCTTCAATCATAGGTAAGCGTATTGACAATAATACAGACCATGTGTGTTTTTTCACTTACCAAAACTCGCCATCATCCTCAAAGGTAAGACCCAGCTCTCTTCTTTCGTTATCTGGTACCATCTTCCACTCCTGAGACCTAAGAGAGGGAACATTATTGTGGTAAATATGTTCCCAGTTCACCTTTGGGTAATAGACTACAAATAAATAACTTGGTTCTACGAAAGATACCAGGAAAATATTGTTTAACTCATAAAGAGCTCTGTAATGAAAAAAAATCATCATCATTATGAGACATCCAGAATGGAAAATAAATCCATTTATGGTGTAATGATTGTGTAAATATATTTTTATAATATAGAAAGGCTCATGTCCTAATCGTTTTTTTAACCTCAAAAACCCGTTGGTCTCTTTTTTAAATTGTAAACAAAACTTGACATTCTTTATGCCATTAAGAGAGCCCGAAAAAGTGGTTAAAAATTTTCTTCACCTAGTTTACACCATCCAATCATTGTCTAAGCAATAGGGTGGTAGACTTTAAACAAATTTTTCGCTCTTAAAATCTAAATAACTTCTACCAAAATGGCATGTGTATTGCTTTTCGCTTCTTTTGGATGTGTTTTTGAAAATTGGTTTTTGTTCCCAAGGATTCTATAAATTCAACTAAATACTTTCTATACATGGTTTTCTTATGAAAAATAGAATTGTCTGGCACGCACTTGTCACTCCAACGGCCATTCCACTCTCTTTCATTTCCCCATGGGTTCCTAACACGAACCATTGGGATCTCTCGGCTAAGTCCCCGTGTTTGGATATCGACCTGGTATCCAAAACAAGTGACGAAGACGAAAAAGAAAATAAAAAGGAGGATTGGATTTTTTAAAAAGTACGCAGCATAATCACAATTTATTTCATCCCAGAAATTTAACAAAGCATTGAAAAAAAATCGTGACATAAAATGGAATTCAAATCAACCTACATCATGAGGGAAAATATTTTTTTTTTAAAATAAAACACGCTAATGGCTGACCTTTAAAAATACGCAACATAAGTGAAACATGTATACAAAAAAAAACACGAAAGAAAGGTTGTGAACTTTCTGAGAATGGCAAAGTCTGAGTGAAAAAAAAAAAACGAGCAGGATAAACTACAACAAAACAAATTACAATTATCAATTCCACTCCAAGGTGATCTTCAATTATGACGCCCTCATCATGCTAATTTTGAATCCGTAAAAGATTGCATCACCAAAGTCCCATTACGAATATAAATAGTTAAAAGTTACAAAGATCCTACCAGCTTAACAGCAGTCACACTGTAGGCATGGCCTTTGATAAGACCGTTGCTCAGCTTCGCTTCTATCTCGTTAGGGCTTGCCTGTAAAAGAGTGGTGGAAAAGGCTGAGAGCGTATAAGGAAGAATAAGTGTGTACAAATTAAACAACAAAAACTCTATCACACGATCTGTGGAAAAGTTGAGAAGTTATAGCAGGAGACACTGCTACACAGCCCAACAGAATGACAGACTTCCCACAGACAAACTGGAGAAAGGACTGGGACACAGACTAACAGGAGCAGAGACTGCGACACAGACAAACAGAAGCAGCGACTGTGACACTGACCAACAGGAGCTGACAGTGTGACACAGACCAACGGAAAAAAGACTGTGACTCAGCACAAAAGGAGGAGAGACTGTGGCACAGACCAACAGGAGGAGAGACTGTGACACAGACCGACAGGAGTAGACACTGTGACACAGACCAACAGGAGAAGAGACTGTGACACAGACCAATAGGAGGAGAGACTGTGGCACAGACTAACAGGGGAAGAGATTGTGGCACAGACCAACAGGAGGAGAGACTGTGACACAGACCAACAGGAGAAGAGACTGTGACACAGACCAACAGGATAAGAGACTGTAGCACAGACAAACAGGAGAAGAGACTGTGACTCAGACCAACAGAAGGAGAGACTGTGACACAGACCAACAGGAGAAGAGACTGTGGTACAGACCAACAGGAGGAGAGACTATGACACAGACCAACAGGAGAAGAGACTGTGGCACAGACCAACAGGAGAAGAGACTGTGTCACAGACCAACAGGAGGAGAGACTGTGGCACAGAGCAACAGGAGGAGAGACTGTGGCACAGACCAACAGGAGGAGAGACTGTGGCACAGAGCAACAGGAGGAGAGACTGTGTC
>BLXT01006999.1:3800441-3814536 GCA_019648995.1 Plakobranchus ocellatus | reverse complement strand
CAAAACAAAAAAGACAGCAAAGCAGGTTTGGAGAGCACGGCTATTATTAAAAATATAACAACCTCCCATGAGATGGAGATATCAGATATTATAAACAAGAGGTCTATTGACAGATACCCAAAAGATTTTAGAGCCCATACACACGTTTCTATGGTTGAAATCTAAGAACTGTCAAGATTTCCTTTTCTAAACTATATGAACTAGCACAGCCTTGTAAGAAGGCTCTCCACTGGGCAAGCTAAGGTCCCCTCTATGCAAGCATTGGCAAGTTGTGCTACAAGCTAATACAGCTCTATGTGGGACTTGACAAGTTTTCTTAGTAAAATAAGTTGGCTGTGTGGCTTCGTGTCCTACCACAATGCCAGCTATTCAATCTATGCTATACTACTACTTCATACAACTATTGCAAATTGCAGTTTGAATCTAAATTACAAACTATTATGACAAGTTTAATCTTTTCAGACTCAAAGCTGCCATAACTGAAACACAACATGAAATATTTCCCTCTTTACAGGAGGGAAGCTTAAAATTTTGCTCTTTTTTTTTGGTTTTTGTTTTTTGTCTCTTGAAATACAACAAATGTTATGAAGTTGTATAGAAGTGCAAAAATACGAGAATGAGTTATTATCGGGCAGAAATGCACGGCAGTATATGGGTACCTTCCAAAGAAAACATCAGCAAAGTGACTGCAAGAAGGATAGATAAGCAAAGGTGGGGGAGGAAAGTTAGGTCTAGGATACGCATTCTATCATTGGGCGTAATCAACCTTTAGAAGAAGCACATACTTAATTATTATATTTCAAAACCTTTATCTGTTGCAAAAAGTTATAAAGAAATAAGAATATATTATTTTAAGTTTCAATAGATATAAAATATTTATAGAAAATTATATAATAAACAAATAAACAAAATAAAAGCACGTAAAAACAGTTGCATTATGTGTGGGAAGCTCAAGATCTAGGATCATTGAAAAAAAAAGAAAAAGAAAATTCTTCAGATATATATATAAATTAATGTCATTTACAAACAGCAATAAAAAATGACATTGACAATTTCCCTTTGTATCTTGCGTCTGCAAATGCCTGTATGACTAAATCTCTCACATCTTAGGATCTCTGCAGGTGTTGTAACATAAAATACGCTAACGGTATTGTTACATATACCTTTAGTACCCCCTCGGTTTAGGTGACTGGCTTTGCCTGGTAAGGACAACTGTCTTTTATAAGATCCTGCGGGTCTCTCACCCATATCAGAAGGCCCAGATCTACTAAACACATGCATATAAGCCCTAAGATGATTACCAATCGTCACTCCAAAATCATAAAATCACAGTATCAAAAAGAAGTATTTAGTATTAGGTCTAGTGCAAAGTAAGCATCAATGTTGACATTTGGACAGAACATCTTGACTGAATCAAAATAAACCAAAATCAGAAAAAAAAACAATAATTCAAGGAATAAGTAAAAACTAAATCAAAATAGGGTGTGGTCCAGGCTGCTATAAACAAAATGAAACAAAACAAAATGTTTAGCGTATTTGTTTTTCCACAATTTACAAACTTCAAAAGTAGTCAAACGCAATAATTCAGAAAACATGAATAACAATTTTAATACAAAAATGATAGACATGAGCACAAACTACGCAATTAACTCAAAAACAAAAAATGGGGGAGAGGAATTTAATTTTGTAAAAAGAGAATATTGGTTTGATTACAAATAGTTGCTGAATGAATAGTAATGTAACGATACTAAATTAACCTTCATGATACTTATCTTTCATAGAAATTTAATGAGTATGTACAGATACTTGGGATTACTATCATTATAGCTTTTGGAACATAGAATGCGAAAAGTATGTCCATAAAAATTTACCTTTTATAGGTTTTTTTCTCTTCTTTCTTTTTTTTAAACAAAAGAATCAAAGAATTCTCTCTGACTGAGATTCGACAAACAAAGCAGAGCAGACAGAAAGAGAAAGTCTACTGAAATTTGCAGTTTTGTCAAAGTAAAAATTTACTTCACATTCATACCAAAAAAAAAAAGAGTCTATATAATATACTGTATAATATATAAAATTTTTAAAAAAGGGCAAATAATAAAACTCTAAGCAATTTAATAGCAAGAATAAAAACAACTACTTCAGTAAAAAAAAAAGTACAAAAACAAAAAGTCAATTTCTTTCCAGAAATTGTTTAGCCACAACAACAAAAATGCAGCTTTGATGTCTGGATAACGATGTGGTTCTTGATTTCAGCAAACTCTCCTGGAGATTTATGAGTACATTGTTGTCTGGATAAACTGTGGATAAAGCAGGCAAAAAAAATTATTTTATAAATGAAAAATAACATGCATACAATTATTTATTTACTAAGACAAACTTATAGGAAGGATGCAAAAACTCAAAGCAAATTGTTCTTGGAAAACCAGGAGTTACTCGTTTTACAAGTTCCAAATATTTTTTGAGAAAAGAGAAAACATTTTCTTTTGTTTGTATGCTTCACACAGTTGTTGTGTATTAAGGTTTAGGGTCAGCACATTCTTTCGGTCCCGACAATAAAGTATTGTACTGAGGTCCTGAGGCAGGGCATAGTTTGAAATCCATAAAAAAACTTTTGCTTGTCTGTTTCACCCCAGTAGTGTATGAAAGTCCAGAGGCAGAGCATCATTTGAAACCCACAACAAAACTTCTGTTTGTCTGCTTCATTCCAGTAGAGAACTGAAGTCCAGAGGCAGGGCATTGTTTAAAATCCACAACAAATCTCTTGCTTGTCTTCCTCACCCCAGTGGTGTATTAAAATCCAGAGGCAGGGCTTCTGTCTGACCACGACAAACCATCTCTGCAGATTTCAGAAACCACTACCTCCAGCAACCCAGAGAGAGAAGAGAAAGTGAAAGGAGAAGAGAAAGAGGAAGAAGAGGAAAAGCGGTGAGGAAGAAGTAGTAGTCAAAATTGAGAAAAAACAAAAAGGGGTCAGAAAAGTACTAAACAAAAATACTGAGGTTGGGGTGAGGGTGAGACAAAAATAAAGAAAGAAAAGCCAAATCATTGTTGTTTATGATGCCTGAGAACCAGACCTTATGAATTGGATCTTGCATGTAACAGTTTTGTGGGGAAAAATAATGTTTCTTTCCTTCTTTTAGATGATCATTTTAACAACTGTACACAATCAAATTCCAGCACTGAATCAGTATCCCGTTTTCACCATTACAAAGCTTTCAAGATGCAGTTTCACAAATAGTTTCAAACGAGACTTGTCATTCGTTTGGATCAGTCTTGGGACAGAATCATAATCATAAACAAAAGTCATCTAAAAAAAAAACAAACTTACGCTGTCAATGTCGTAGGGAGCAAATTTAGTGCCCTGCGGATCATGACCTTTGAAGGATGCTGTAAAAAAAAAAAAGGCAAATGTAGATATTTTAAGTACAAAAAGTTTGTGCAATATGTATCAAAAACTGAAAATAAGATATAACCTAGTCTAAAGTCTCTTGGTTACTGTGAAAAAGCTATATCAAGAGGAAGAAAAAAAAGAGTAGATTTCTATTTATGATAAATGAGCAAATTTGCAATTACAGAGCAAACTACACATTCGTGCAGTGCACTAGAGAATGTGACATTTTGCAGAAAAACTAAACATAGAAAATAGCTTTCATGCTTCTCAGAGAGCACTAACCATAGATTTTAAGGTGAGCCTAAAGCCACAGGCCTCCCTGATATGTCAGAAAGCAAAGAGATAAGTAGTGTAAAAAGCTACTCAGTGATCTTTTCCTTACAACATAGCATGAAGCTTGATGATGCCCATTATTTCAAAAATTAAGGTCCACATAGTTGACTGATGTCCAGAATCAGAGCTTCAGACCAAACTTACTGAGCATAGTCTTGAGCCTGGTCGCACACACGATGAAGTCCTCAAACTCAATTTGCCCCTTCTTGTTGGAGTAGCGCATCACCAGCGATTTGAAAGTCTGGTTGCTGATACTGAACCCTGAAAAAAAGAAAATAAAAAATTATAATTTTAGAGGTTTGAGAAAAGGATGGGGGAGAGGGGAGGAAGGAGAGAAAAGGATGAGGGGAAGGATCCATATCTGGTATCTTACAACTTGATCTACAGACTGTGGTTTGATAAAAATACTTCATGTTGTGTTAAAGCTGCTGCATTTCCAAAACCTGAGTTGGGAATACTAAAAGAAGGTCCTGCAGAAATCTAATCTAAACACATATTTCAAGTGCTTTCACGAATAACCTTTATCCATTTGATCCAAAGTTAGTGATGTAATCAACATTCATGACAAGGACTAGTGATTATCAGAGCAGATACAGTCACAATGCTGGTATAATCATAATCATAGGGCCTGTTTTTTTAATAACCTGCAGATGCCTTCAATAAATTGTCACCAGAGCTAGATTTTTTTTTTCACCTTCTGCAACTCATTTCATTATCTAAAGATGACAGATGCTCTACTAGATGTATAAAACCTGTATTTGGTTTTTCCTACTGTTATGTAACGGAAATATCTTCATTAATGCTTTCTTAATAACTACCAGAGGGTATGTAACTCTTTGGTTGGTCTTCATATATATCATTTGTTATTTCTTACATGTAATAATATCATGCCATGTGTTAATGCATTTTATATTGTTACCTTCTATGTTGGTGTTGTATTCTATATATAAATAGGAATGAATGAGTTGGTATGTGTGTCGCTTACTTATACATTTCGTTATGTATATCTATGTACATGCGATGTAAATATATTATCAATGTAAAGACTATGCAACAATAAATTGAATCTTTAGTATTCCCCACACACAAGCAAGAGTTCCTGTGTTCCTGTATTCAAGATTCAAGTTTACCTGTCTGTAACACCTACATTGCCACAGATGATGTTATTTTGTGAGGACACAAGACGAGACCCTGAGCTACTCACCGACCGAGTTCAGAGCAAGCCTCAGCTCCATTGAGGACAGGTTCCCGCTCTTGTCCTGGTCATACTTTTTAAACACACCCTGCGCAAAAAATTGAACATTTCTTTTATATTGTGTGGGGAAAGAAAGAAGAAAAATACCTTTATAAAACAAAATCGGCTTGATACCAGTAGCAATGACTTGGATGTCACATGGCACAGAAAACACAACATCTCTATCCATTCATTCAATGTAATTTCTAACTGTATATCGATGGTTTGTTTCAAATGAACAAATGTGAGTTTTGACTTATTGTTGACTGGTCTCCAGACAACCCCAATGTTTGGTTAGGTTTTTGTGTATAGCCAGTCTACAACAAGGTGATTTCAGGCTCTCTGGCTCTCCATTAGCTTAGGGCATCGATGGCAGGGCTCTAGCCCGAGCAAAAGAGCCCCTACATCTCAAGAATTATGCACAGACACAGAGATGTTATCTTAAAAAAAAAAAATTTAATTATGAAATAAGATGGCCTTATTCACACGATGACTTATCACACATGTTATTGTCAACAAACCCCTCACATCCCAAACTTTTCTCTAAGATTTTACACAACATCCTCTCCTTCATTATTATTCGTCTTGAGGGTAATCCTAATCAATTGGATGTCGCTTATAATAACTTTTTCAAAAAAATTTAAAATCACATATGTTGGCTTAAAATCCACGCAACAGTACCCTGTCTTCACCATAAAGCTAGTTCTAGGTTAAAAAAAAATTACCTTCCACTTTCTCAAATCTTCCAGCAGTTCTTTAAACTCATCATAGCCGAGTTTACCAGACATGTCACCCTGGCAGTGTGGGTCAAAGAAACCAATAATGACACACACAAAAAAAACCAAAAAAAACCAAGCAGCAGAAGAACACTACTAAACAAAAATGATGATCTAAATCAATACCAAAGCATAAAGTTCTGTAATGTGGAGCTATAATGTTTTGTGCTTAACCTAGACAAAGCCATCATCAATTCATTTTTTATTTTTTAGATTGTATTACAAAATGAATAAATCCATGTATCTAGATGTAATTTAACCAGCCTTATTGAATTTTTTACACAAATTATTTTAATCGAATGTACATGCAAAGTCTAATCCATTTTTATGGGTTCTTTTATCATAATAGTAAAATTGTGGTAGTTTCAATGAAGGGCTTAGCGGCCTTAAATTTTAATACACAGAAGTGTCTAATATGCTATGTCTATAAGGAAAGCATGTGAAATAACAAAATCGGCATTGAGTTTTATCTTATAATGTTATCTTACGCAGAAATATATGAAACCATTGGGTCAGAAGATCAGGAAAAAGGATACATCATGCATGGCCACCATACTGCGAGATGTGTCCAGACCGAAACCCTTGAACGAGAAATCTGAGATTGATCAAGATTGAGACTTTATTATAAACCAATCACTGCTTTTAAAATACATGTACTTACACACTTAATGTTTAAATGTTAAAAAAAAAACAACAGAAACCCAAAAATTTGCTTAAATTTCATCACTTCATCTATGCCTTGAAAGTTTCAGAATATTTTACCAAGTGCAAGAAATGTGAATATACACATATATGAACCATACAAACAAATCTATAGCAACTTGTCATTAACCGCCGTGACATTTTTACAACCATTTTCTCTCCGTCTTTTTTCACACTACAGTTTGGCTCAAAAAGAGAAAAATATACACAACAGCACTAACTCATTCTGAAGCAAAATTTGAAAGTGCATGTATTAAATTTTTCAAGAGACAGAAAGGATAATTAGTCAAGAATGGTGTATAGCAATATGTTGTTTCTACTGTAACTCTAGTACGGTATTGAGCTAGCAAAGACTGACAGACCAAACTTTATTATATCTCCTCAAATTGCACATAAAGGTTTTATTTGTATCTCACAAGGTATACATATATTAATAATAAAACTTGTTCTTAGAACCGTCATAATGGAGAGATGAAAATAGCCAGGGGCTGTTATCGAAAGTGAAATGAGTTAAATTGTCAGAGCTATTTAAAATAGTTAGAAATATTTTCCATGACCTTGAGCCATCATGGAATGATTTTTGTCAAGCTCGAATATGTAGTGCAAATGCTCCTAATAATGAATATATATATTTTTTCCTCCGTTCAAATGCATACCAAGATATACATGGGAAGTTTATAAAAAAAAGCATTAAACAAAAAAAAAAAAAAATGAAAACTTAAGAAACCAAAAAAATTCACTGTGTAAGTATAACAAAACAATAAATGCAAAAGATTTAAGTAGTGAGTTTGTTGGCTATGCGTCTCGGCAGTTGTTCCCCCGTCTCTGAAGACAAGCAGTAGCAACCTCAGGAACATTAGCAGCTTTTTTTTTTACGTTAAATAGGAATACATACATCATTAGATCTGCAAGCTGTGGATTCAGCTAGAACAGTAAAACAAAAACTTTGGTTAAAAAAAAAAAAGGAACCGAAAAAAAGGAAGTAAAGGACATAAAAACAGGAAATATCTTTTCAGAAGATCCTGCTTAGACACTCATGATTTCAATTCTGAACATCGGAAAAACTTCTGAGAATAAAATGAACTTAAACTAAAAATGTGAAGCAACTTGGGCTAATCAGTCACAGGATCGCTTTCCAGACATGTCAGGCAATGAAGATATTGTGTTATAAGCTTACAGTTTACAGGATCCAAAGCAAAGACAGTGTTTGAAATCATTTGAAGATATTGAAACAAGTTTTTTCAAGTGATAAATTTTGCAATGTAATATTATTTTTGGGAGATCTACAAAGAACCATTTTTCTCTATATCTCCAGCCACTCATATGTGAATTGATTCATATTTCTGAAGAGCAACTACTTAGAAACGACTTATTTCATATAAGTTTGAGTCACAGTGCTGGTAATCATAAGAGAGAATTCTGTTTGCCTTATAACTCGGATTTTGCATTTAAAAAAAAAAAAAAACATTTTGAAAGAAAAGAAAAATTGAGTTACATTTGCTCTCTTCAAATGACCTTTTTTTTTTTAAAAAAAAATCAGAACTGTCCTATCCTGAATCTGAATCAGAATAACTCGCTCTATCCCGTTTTCAATATCTATCAAAGCTCCCAAAAGGCGGGTTCAGGCTGGTTCAATGGTTTAAGATGTTTCAAATTGTCATTTCCGACTCATACTCATTGGTCTCAAGCAGACATTTCATACACTTTTATGATTTTTTTTTTATTAATAGGAATCATTCATCAATGATGGATGATGTATATTTTCTATCATAAGACTAAGCACTTAAAAAATATTATGAAGGACTTTGAAAAAAGTTCCTAGAGAGTTAGAAGGTGTTGTAGAGAATAGAGAGGACAAAGTAGAGGATGACCAGATACACATGGTGGGACATTGATTGTCTGGGATACATTTCATGAGGCAAGCAGGATGCAAGATACATAGACTAACCTAACTTATGGGTAAATTGATAGGAATTCATTAAAGCAACATCCTAGCTTGGATAGGCAGATGATAATGATGATGGTGGTGGTGGTGGACGAGTGATGATGATGATGATGATGATGATGATGATGATGATGATGACTGTGAGAATAATGCAACACCTTGCAAGTGAGAACTCATTTAGGCTGATTATAGTGAAAAATAGACACGGTAATCATAGCAAATACATTATAAAAGTTACTGGATTATAATATGACAAAATGAGTCATTTCATGGATTAGACTTGAGAAAAAGAACCAGTGCCGAGTATTTTTCTTTAAACATATCTTGAATATTCTGTTTTTATAAATAACTAGTCGACAAATCTGCTAAACATATTTTGTCCCAGTAAGAGAGGCTACTACATCTTGTATCAACTAATCAACTCAAAGAATAAAAAAAAAAAATTTAAAATGGATAAACTTCATGATATCATCGGAACCTTAGCGTCCTGTACAAGATAGGTAAATTCATACTCTGGGTTTCAAAAGACTATGTAATAATCATGAGCATTTTCAAGCAATGATGTTTAGCAGGCGGATATTGAGAGGCATGCATGTTAAACTGATTAGATCCCACTCAAGAGATGGCTACTACTACAGCCTGTGCTTGGTGAGTTTGGGTTACCTTATCTTCTTTTTGCCCTATATATTTCTTTAAATCCGCAAAATATCGAAATTGCCGAGTAAGACTTTCCAATCTTTCTTTTAAAGGGGAAAAAACGCTACATTCATTAAAAGCCTACTTTTACCTTATAAAATACGGTGAGGAATAAAAAAAATCCCGAAAACAAATTGGATTGATGACAATGATAACAACAAAATCAAATGAAGCTATTTCTAAACTTTCCCCCCTTCCTCTATCAAACATTAAACGCCCAGAAATCAATGTATCTTCAAAAAGGCTAGATCTCCCAGATATTCTGCCGCAGGTAATTAAAGAGCAGTATCGACAGTGTGTAGTCTGTGGACGATACTGCTTCTCATGTGCCGACGGTAGTATTGGCGTGAATACATGATTACAAAATTCACATTTTAAAGCCAGTTTAACCTCACTTCAGAAAAAGAAAAGACATCTTAAAGGTTTTATAGGGTGAGCAGTGAAGGATGAGAAAAATAAATACATAAATGCGAAGATGAGTGATATATATAGAAAGAAGAGGTGATGGAAAAACATTAAAGTAATTTTTCGAAAAAATAAAATTATAAATTTTGGGTGATTTTACTACAAAGAAGAAAGGCCTACCCTTAAAATTGAAAGTTCTACAGCAAGAGATTATAACTTGGTGATTACTAAACCAGTCATGATATAAGATGTGACGCATGCAGTGAAACCATTTATGTACCAAAAATTTGAAATTTGTACAAGTAGTCAAAATCTCATGATGAAAAGATCCAAAACAAATCATTTTATATGATAAAGACATAATATGAAAAAAATTGCCTAGGAATTTGTGCAAATTAAATAGTGATGGTAACAGATAAATAATATTCATGCAGTTAAAATACCAGTCTTACTGTTAGTGTTAGACTTGATGTGATTGAGTTTGATCGCTACTTTGGTTTCGTTTCTACATACATAGTTGATTTCAGACTTAAGGCCCTCCGTCAGACCGGGGCAACGGACAATAAGCCAAACCAGCTATAGTTTTTTCTGCAAATCTCTGGGCGGGTCTGCTATCAACTGCCACGTGAGCCTTCCTTTTTAGGTGATATCAGGCTTATTGGAAGACCTGTTGAGTTTGGCGTTGGTTAACAGGTTCAAACCCAACCCAGCAGATTCTAGCATTATCAAGCCTAAGGTTCACACCAAAGGCGATTCCTATTTTCATTCTTTGTGTCTTGTGCTGCATTCCGCAAATCAAGGAGAGGAAATGCCCCATCTCTACGTAATCCGCAACTCAGCAGTCTTCATCATTGTATAAAGTAATTTTTTCCTATTCTAGTCTGCTTTTTTGTGAATACCTTATTGTTCTTTTGAAAAAAATACTATAAACACAAACTGTAATAAGAATAAATGCGTGTGCCTCTCCCTTATTTTTTTTTTTTTTTAAATAATTCTCCTTTTTTTCGGTACTGATTAAAAAGAAACGAACAAACAAAACCTATCAGCATCAAACTCGCCATTGATTTGGCGCTGAACAAGTAAACAAACCTCATAAAATAAATTTAGCAAAATTTGTTCTCTCCTATCTTCTCAACCCCTTCTTTTCCCAGCTTCCCTCACTGTCTCTTCTCTCTTGCTATGTTCCTCAAATCAACTTTCAAACTTCCACCTCTCTGTCCCTTCTTTCCATCTCGATTTTTTTTCACGGTGAGTCAAGGCCGGTGAATGCTGTAACATATTATTAATTATCATACATAAAAATCTAAGCTTTAAGGAGTTAACATGGCTATATACACGAGTAAGGATGCACAATAAATTACTAGCCAGTAGCTTCAACTCGTCCACAGCGTGAGCCAAGTTTGTTATGTTCCATCATGCTCCACTGGTCGCTGTCTTGTATTTGGAAGCAATCAACATTCTACCATACTTCAATGCTTCACAGGGACAAATGCTTTTAGTTTGAAGCGCGTTTGATAACGATGTTAAGATATATAAATTAAAAAGCAAAAAAAAATTAAGGCTGAGGGATTAAAATGTAAGCCCATATTGTTATCGCAGCGTAATTTTATTTTTCAGTCTCAGAAATATTCTCCGCTCTTGAAGCGTTACATGGCTGTAAACAATACCGCATGGCAAAAAAAATAAGGAGAGAAAAAAAAAAGAGAGAGAGAACAAAATTGGGGGGAAATGGGGCATTCGGTCATCCATACACCAAACATTATGATAGTAAGAACTACGATAAAATGTACATTTGGTGAAGAATTAGTTTGGCCTGGTGAATAGAAATCTTACCCAAAGCGTCCTCTGTAAAGGAAAAGTGATTTTTTTTTTCACATGATAAAGGATTAAACAAAGACAACAACAATAGAATCAAGCACAACAATAACAACAGCAACAAAAACATTACAATTTTACTTTTAACACACCAGTTCTATTTTCCTGATCATTGTCGAGGATGTTGCTATGCAATACAAATTTAAAAATAAATTTACTTTAAATTGAAAATTTTGGAAAACAAAAAAGTGGTTTCTGTTTCCCTATTGCTGTACGCACCTGAACTGCTAAATAATTCATATCTTGCGGAAATTTCCTTTGCTACATGGTCTGAACAATGAGAGACAAGGTAGGCCTACAAAATCGAGTATTGAATCTATTGTTGCACCGAACAATACTGTTTACATTGGAGCATTATAAGTTGTACATATGAGACGCACGAAGGCTTATATATTTTTATACAATGCATTCAATTACGTGTTGGTATAATGTGTATTACGTATTGTAAGGTATGAAGACTCATACACCATTCAAGTTGTCTATGCAATGGCAGCCAATGACATAAAGACATAGTAAGCCTATTGGAGAAGTCAGAATTATTACAAGGTTGGAGGGAAAAGGGTAAAATATTAAATATATATTTGGGAATTAAAGTATAAAGGAATCAAGAAGGTGAGGAGCTATGCTGTATGGGAAATAAATGATTTACTTTGATTGTGTTTTCAACTTTACAAAATATAAATGCAGGGTTGAAGGATAAAAATTGTAGTATAAGGATAGGACAAGAGTGAGCGAGCGAGCGAGAGAGAAACAGAGACTGAGAGAGAGAGAGAGAGAGAGAGAGAGAGAGAGAGAGAGAGAGAGAGAGAGAGAGATAAAAAAGAAGTCATAACCTCATTACTGTTTCCAAATATCTTTAGTAAGATAAAGATTCTGATGATGCTGCTGAGAATTTCTTCCACAAGCATTTTAGTACAAGATTTATGAAATCATATATTTATATAGGCTACCCCCAAAAAATGACAAATCTGTAGATTGCGTCTGGTGTTCTCTTCCAGTATAATAGCAATGAAGAGCCATAGGAATCTTCCTGCTCGAGTCATCTATCTGAAGTACTGAAACATTCAGCGCTGTTGATACATCGCTTGCAATAACACAGCCATGGCGACAGTCAAATTGAGCAACAACATCAAGGATGGTGAAAGATTATCATAACAACAGCGACTACTAGCCTAGAAATCTCTTACACTACAATTCTAAAATGTCTGGACTTTGACTAGCAATAATATAATTGAGAATGTTTACTTTCCCACTCTCTTGCTTTGTCTTCTCTCCCCCCTCCCCTCCTCATACTCAAAAACATAAAAGTAAAACCCTAAAATAAAAAAAAAGAGGTAAGAGTTAAAACGCTGAGAAGCTTTCAGAATGTAAAAAAGATTTGCTCGGGGACAGAATTTTATAAATCGCCCTCCTTCTTCCCTCCATCCCCTCCTATTCCTGTTAATATCCTTTCTCCTGCTCTTACCGCCACAGCGCCCTCCCACTTCTCTCCAATCTAAATCTCTTCCCCCTCCCCGTCCCATTGTCCCCCACCTTGGGTGAAGACCATGTTGAGCACCGTCTGCAGCTCGTAGGCATCGATCTCCATGTCCTCTCCAGCCACACGCTTGAAGCCTTGCTTGAGGACTTCCACCTGCTTGCTCTCCTCCTCTGTCGGTTCCGGCTGGTTCTGATATATCATAACGGACATACAAAGGTCAGAGGTCAAAGGTTGGCCGAGGCATCATGGGTGCATTAATTTTAGAAACTGCATCCTTTTTATTTATAACAACACCAATACGGAAAAAGGTAGTTCGATTGAAAACAAAGAGTTTTTTCATTATGATGCTTTGTTTGGACTACAAAACCTCACCAAAATGATATAATCTACATTGGTTTAAAAACAAGCTATATTTTTTTACATCTACATCTAGAGAGTTCATACCCTTATGTTTAAGTCAAAACAATCCCTAATTTTGAAAGAAAGAAAAGATTTAAAAAAATGTTTTTATTACAGAAAAGCAGATTAATGACATTAAAAAAAAAAATCAGGTGAAGAAATGGAAATATGAGCAATCGTTCAGCTGAAGTCCCTGTTATTTTATCTTTCTGAAACATTAGCTTCCAATTCAATGCAAAACTTAAGGTGAGGTTGTGAAAAAGAAAAAAATGGCAGTCTCGATTCTAGTTGCCCTAGAAAGATAAAAAAAAACAAAACTGGGGTTTGGGGACAAACTTTGAGCATTCAATGAGAACCATTCTGATTTTTCTCGAATTATTTAATATTTTATATTTTTTTTTAATTTACAAAATATTTTAATACTGACTATCATTGAATCAGTGCACAATGATTTTCAGGCAATAATAAAATCAGTAAAAAGAAATAATGACTCAGACTATCAATAACCACACTGTTTGGGCTTACAAGTAAACTTAGCATGTATTCCAAAATTAAATCATACTCTGAAGCTATGCATGAACTTTAAAAATAAATTGTTCTGAAAATTTAATTAAAACTTAAATAAATTATTTCACAAGTAATAGCCTTAAAAAAATAAAAAAAAAATAAACTTTATTAGCATTAGAAAAAAAAAGTTTCAAAATTCAAATTAATC
The DNA here is from genome assembly GCA_019648995.1 of Plakobranchus ocellatus. NCBI lineage: Eukaryota > Metazoa > Mollusca > Gastropoda > Plakobranchidae > Plakobranchus > Plakobranchus ocellatus. Next base: position 3,800,585 of record BLXT01006999.1, on the reverse strand, counting down.
TTGTTTTCCCAAGACAACATGCATTGTTTTTGTCGTCACACTTCAAATGTTAAGAGAAACTACAAAAGTTGTCAACAACTGTGCTAAAAGTTGAGGAAAGAGAAAAGTTAAGAGAGAGAGAGAGAGAGAGAGAGAGAGAGAGAG
>BLXT01006999.1:3774230-3788242 GCA_019648995.1 Plakobranchus ocellatus | reverse complement strand
GGGATAAAGGGAGCAATTAAGATAGGAGGGGGATATATATATACACAACGTGGCTCGGTGTCTTTAGGAGAACCATGCAAACATGACCAGCTTTCTGGCATTCTGCTTCAGATTTTTTAATAAAACTGTACATGACATGCTTTGTCAGTAAACCTTTCAAATACAAATTGTTACGACATGAAATAAATTTATAAAAAAACAAAAAAAAACCTATAATATGTGACTAAGTATGGTAAGATATGGAAGATTCTTTAATATCTTTAATATCCCTAGGTGGTGCATTAAATTACTTGTTCCTATAAGATATACTGTAGGAATCAACAAAACATAAAAACAACACACACACACACACACACAGATGGAATTGGTGTACGGTCTTTTAGATCAGTCTGTAACGTAAAACATTTTTTTTTAATCCGATAACTATAAATGAATCAAAAGAGACAAAAGCATATAACACACTAATTAAAGTAACAAATTGGAGAAAATATTTTTTAAAAAACAATTCTTACTTTTGTATGTGCATAAAAAGGTCTAATTGTAGGAACAAAGAATGCCCTGTACAAAAATCACATTAAATGAAATAAAATCCTTGTGCCTCGTTTTTAACAAGATCGCCAAAACTGCATTCTTAATAACTTCAAGTTTAATGCTGAATCTATGTAAAATCAAGCTTTTTATTCTGAGGAAATATTTCTTTGAGTTTTGCAGATCGAATACATAGCAATTTTATGGCCATTTAATTCTTTTATTAAAAAAAAAAGTTATTTTTTATAGTTACTTGACAACAGTCAAGTTTTTCACTGCAGACAAAAAAACATTTTGCATCATGCAAATTCAGCTTTGTTTACCTTGGCTTCTATCTCAAAATTAAAGAGATAAAGAAGCCTGCGACAGCTCAATCTTTTTACGAGCCTGACCTCACAACCATGTCCAACAAGTTCAGGCAATGTTTGATATATAAAGAATTATAACTACAAATCAAAATCCCAAAGCAGGTGCATAGTCTGTTTAACAATAATCCTGAAGTGAGCAAATGTTGCTTAATTAAATAAGTGGAGAAGCCCAGTTGAAAAACAAGCAAGACCGTTGGGTTTTATGCACATGCCGAGTTGAACATGCTACATGTGAAAGGTTCACTATACCTACCACACTCTTCTCTCGGACAAGCTGTTAAATGTGGTTGGGGTATTTCAGAGCAATTATTTGTTCTTAGCACATTTATTATTATTATTATTATTATTATTATTATTATTATTATTATTATTATTATTATTATTATTATTATTATTATTATTATTACTGCATTGCATATTTGTTTCTCTTCTATAACCATTTTTCATCTTGCGAGCTGCACACCTTTTTACAATTGTGAGACTCTCAGGCATTATAACATTCTTTTTTTTCTTTCCGTGCCTTAATTTTCAAACAATCGCATTGTTAAACGGCATTAATTGCCATGTTGATCTGAATTTTGATGTTGTTGATGTTGTAATGTTTTTTTTATTATTCTTGTTGTTACTGTAATCGCTATCGTTTGCTGAGTTTGAGAGACCATTTGAACTTGATTATGCAACAAGCCTGCAGCTAAAGTGCCCAAACGAAGCTAGATTTATCACCCACGACATCTGGTCAATACATTGGCCACAGTTTGATGTTGTTGGCTAAACACTTGCATTCACCCGCTATATTATCGTATAGTCAGTGCAGATGGTTTTACTTAACATTTAAGAAGAAAAAAAATCTTAATAACTCTCTACGTTTTCCCTCTAGGGGAGATATTAAGAAAGCAATTTTCGATCCCCTGAGGTAGAACATACTGCATTGGTTTTTGTTTCTAAACCAAAGTCGTACTCAAACATTTGAGTGCAAAAGGAAAAGAAATAACAGGCAAAACAAAGTGAAAAAAAAAACCAACTAAAGCATGAGAATAAAAGAAAAGAAGGGGCGGAGTTTGAGGGGAGATTCAGATGACATGTTAATATCAAAGAGGATCAGGAAAAACTAACAACAAAGAATCAGAATTAGGAATGATACTGAAGATCATCGACAGTTCTCCTTCGGCTTTTCGTGAAAAAACTTTCTGCTTATTCTCTGCAATCGAATCCCCCATCCACACATTTAATTTGCCTTATTTACACTAAAAAGTATGAAAATTACAATTCCTTCTCAAGATTAAAACAATGAAACAAAATAGAACAAAACTAGAAAAGCCAAGGCCATACTTTCAAGGCGTATTTTCTCATTCAACTAATTTCATAAATTTCAAAGATGTAAGTGTCTAAAAAATTTCATTTTTCATGAAACATTGCCTTGAAATAATGTTTTTTTTATTATTAGAAAAGAAACATAATATTTTAGACAAAGTGGCTACCTAACATTTTTTAAGATTTTAGTGAAATCGATTCTATGCAACTAAATTTTCAAACAACCCAATTACAAGATTAAACAACATACAAACTCATTACACAATAACAAATACACTGTTTTCAATTCCTCTGTGATGATTTTTCCATTTTTAAAGATATGTGAAATATCACTTTGAAATGTAAACACATACATCACAGTCAGATATGTTTTTGATGAAGATGTTAGATGCCAAAGTTTGTCGAAAACAGGCATAAACCTTACCAACCAGACTGTAATATATATTTGGAAAAAAAAAATAATTACAAAAGGTACATCTTGGGGTCTCTGAGAGGAGGGAGGAAAAAATGGAAGTGCAATGGTGGGTGGATGAAAAATATAATCCAAGTGATCAGGGTCAGACTGAGGCACAGTGTGTGTGGCTGGGTTTCACATGATGCAATAGTTGAAGCTAAGGCTGTTATCTTAACAAGCAGGCTTAGCCGCTCGGGTGCTGAAACAATGGCTTTGATTTTTTTTTTTTATCTTTATGTGCAGGCTGAGGGGCCTTGCGTGTCACAGCATGGCTTGGATATTTCTTATCTTTATGTGCAGACTGAGGGGCTTTGGGTGTCACAGTAGTAACTTGGATATTTCTTATCTTTATGTGCAGGCTGAGGGGCTTTGCGTGTCACAGCGTGGCTTGGATTTTTTTTTATCTTTATGTGCAGGCTGTGGTGCTTTGGGTGTCACAGAGTGGCTTGGATATTTTTTTTTATCTTTATGTGCTGGCTGTGGTGCTTTGGGTGTCACAGCAGTGGCTTGGATATTTTTTTTATCTTTATGTGCAGGCTGAGGGGCTTTAGGTGTCACAGCAATGGCTTGGACATTTTTTATCTTTATGTGCAGGCTGAGGGGTTTTGGGTGTCACAGCAATGGCTTGGACATTTTTTATCTTTATGTGCAGGCTGAGGGGCTTTAGGTGTCACAGCAATGGCTTGGACATTTTTTATCTTTATGTGCAGGCTGAGGGGCTTTGGGTGACATAACAATGGCTTGGTTTGTTTTTCTTCATGTGCTGGTTATACGTGAACATATAAGAGGATAAAAGTTGTATACAAGGCAGGCCACTTACGCCCCTGATCCGTGCGGCACACCGTCGCAGTCTTCACTATATTCCACAAAGATACCATCACAACATTAATGCCATTAATACAGGAACACTGCACAGATACTCTCTTGACTAGCACGATACAACATCTCATGTCTATAACTATTTTACAGCCAGAGCAAATCTGCCTCACAGAAATTTTACTCTGGTGGATTTTTTTTAGACCAGGCACTTTTTAAATATGTTTTTTTAAATAGCCAAATGGTATGACTTCTAAAGCCCATAGGCGGTTCAGGGGCCTTTATAGAGTCTCTTTCACAGTGTTTAATAATAAAACTTGACAAAGTAAAACTACTTGTCATTTCTAACTCATCTGCTCTGGCTGTAAGACCATTTGTGGCCTCTTCACAAAAAACGAGTCATATTGTTGAAAAATGACCGACAAACTTAGAAGGCAAAAGATATAAAAAGAGCGAACTTGAAAACAAATCTTTGCAGGTCTCTATGGGATGGCCATTTCTAATCTGCAAAAAAACCTATTACTATTTTTTGGATATCTTCCACGTTCTCAAATATTTTCCTTTAAATCCTGCTGGATAATTTAAAACAAACAGGACTTCTTTGCAGGGGAGACAATATTGTTTCTTTAACACTGAAACCTTAGATAATCAACTCCAATAATATGGGGAGTGAATTCTTGCTTCTCTGGCTGCAAATAGTCAGTAGAATGCATAACAAAAGTAAATAAACAGAATTTCAAAGTCTTAAAAATCTGAACGGATGAGTCAGAGGTCAGAGGTCACAACTTATTCCTTGTAAGAGGTGCTTGCTTTTCTGAACAAGCAATTTTTCTCGCATAAATTTTACAAATGAGAATGTCCGATTTCAAAATATTAATTCTCTCCGACAATGTTTTAAAATTTTGGAGTTTTTTCTTCCATCAGAATACTGAGCCTGTTTCTCAAAAAAAAAAAATATTAATAAGCAGCCTTTGCCTCATCCAGATTTTTTTTTTCCGAGATGAGATGATAAAACAGTAACAAAAACTGAACTAGAAACTTCACAATATCAATTGACAGGAACTAGCTTCATCTTACTCACCCGTTGCTACGTCTACATTGAGCAAAATAAAACAAGGTGAAAAAAGCATAGGAAAAATTATTGATACTCATAAATGTGATGATGAAGATGCAGGGTCAGCCAAAAGAATATGTTAAAAAAAAATAAAATAAAATCTGCCACAAAAAATCTTCACAACTGTGTGGAAGTAAGTGCGAAATTGTTTGTTGAAAAACCAAACCAAAGCAAACATCACTGTGGCATGAACATCATGAGCAGCCTTGCAAACTGATCTTCCCAGCAAAACATTACACAAAATGATAAATTACACATTGATAGAAATGAAAGTAACAATTGTATAAAAAAGCATTTTCAGATGTCATTTACCATACAGGTGATTTTATTGAAGCCTCAGTTATTGAAATGACACTAAAACTTTCACCACCTGATTGAAATAGGTTTTTTTTTTTTTTATGAATTGGAATCTTACATTTACATAAGATACCCGAGGTTTTATTTGGTCTATGTTTTGAACAGTTCACTGCGTCATTTTGAATGTTATAGTACCAGACACAAACATAGTTATGTGGTCTGATTGCAGTGCAAATGGGAGAGATCATGTATGATCCCATTATTTCCTGGAGGATAATTTATAATAAAGGTAATGAAGACCCCACACTTACACAAAATAACACACCCCTCCACAGATGTAAATGATCCACAATATTTGTTTCTCTTAAAATTATCAATCCAAGAAAAAACAGTTGTCTTTTTATTTATTAAATAATAAAATCACCTGATGAATTTTAAAAAAAAAAAAGATCCGAACAAACTATAAATGTTTAAGTCATAGCGAGCAAACTAGGAAAAGCAAAGCATCTACGCTGGAAACTGAAACAAGCAATAAAACTTAAAAACCATTGACTAGTGTTAGACTAAAAGTGGTTTCTTTAAGAAGGCTGGACAAGAAAGCAAAAACAAAAAAAAATTCAAAGCGATTGCAATGACAAGTTTTGAAATTCACTTCAAGCTAAAGAATTAAATTTGAAATCTTTATCAGCTACAGGACAGTGAACAGGAAGAAAAACCTAGACTCACTTACCCCGAAACATTAGGCTTCTCAGTGAAGATGCGGATGAGGAACTCTCCCTCATAATGAGGCTCAAAAGTGGAGGGTATGATAGCGTACGTGCCAGGCTCCAGCTTGTGGCGGCCACAGACCTCACGCATGTTGATGAAGGTCGGTGACTTGGCCACAGATGCGTGGTACTTGAAATACTTCATGTCAAGAGGGCCACAGTTTGGATCCTCCAACTGCACACACAACAAGGGTTAAAAGTTACCATAATTAAGGGTTAACAATAGTGACAGTACAAAAAATTGGAGGACAATAAAACTATTGATGATCTCAGCTGCAAACTGGCCAAGTGAGCAAAAAAAAAAACCTCACTGATTTAAGATGGGCTGCCAAAAACAACAGACCAAAGTCAACACCATGAAGCAATTAAATTTTAATTAATAATGTCTGCTGCATACCATTAGCTTATTTATATTTCCCTAGGCTGACCACATAAAAACATGCAAAACAGCTAACACACAGGTAGCTTTTGCTAGAAGCACCTAGACACTTCTTTGATTTTCACAAATCAGCCAACTCTTCATTGTGGGGCTAGTTTTCCAGTTCATACTGTCAAAACAGAGGCAGTCTTTGAACTACACAAAACTTCTGTTGAATGATTTTGCAACCATTTTGACCAAAATGGTTTGGGTTCTGAGATATATACATTAGATTTTTTTTTTTTTACCCCATCATCTCAGACCAGAGCAGCTCATAATGTTCAACAAAGAAAAAAAGTGTGCAAAAACATTTTTGAAACATTATCTTAGAGATAACAGCCCTAGATCCTTTAGGCTGCATGGTGACAATGGAGACTGCATAATAAGTAAAAGTAAAGTGAGTTTATGCTTGGTCCAATTTAGGGAAATCAGGAGAAGGGTCCTGATTGTTCTTGGCATATCACATTCTGAAATAGTTTTTCATTGCTTCCCTCACTGCCTATACTTTCATCGGGTCTTAAGGGCAAATGTGGCTCCTGGAGAGGGGGGCTCTGAGGTCAATTTGGGTCACAGGGTCAAATTTTGACTGCCGGTAGTTTTGTAAAGTTTGTCCAATTTGTAATTATCTGAGGAGTGTTATTAGGCCTATCTTCGGCTAAAAATGTCTTTTATTGTAAATTCAAAATTGCTACCTCCAAGAAAGTTTGCCAATTTTCAGGAAAATGTGTCAAAATTTGCTGTTTATGCAAGCTATGTAGGCCTGCTACCCCTTAAAAAACATAGGCATATTATATACCTAAGTTCAAAGTCTCAGTCTTCCTATCAAGGCCAACAAAAGAGCTATATATGGATATCTAAATTTAGATAAATTTTTCCAAGAAGAGCTCCATTCAAAAATCATTACCACATCTGTCTTAGTTTCCACGTTTTTTACTACAACGACATCAATTTTGCAAATGGAAACTTCCGGTTCCTTAGTTTGTACATGACCGTCAACCCTGCGAGCTTTTACCACCCAATGAAATCAAGGCAAAGATCTGACGTCACAGCTTGATACAGAGATCACCTTTTCTTACGCTAATTTTGTTTACACAATGCTTTGTTAGCGTTTATAGTCAGTTTGGTGCTTGAGTGACCACCAGCACGAACTGTACGTAAGAAAATGGTCAAAAGGAGACGGGTGCAACAGGAAGAGCTTGAGAGAGCTGAAGGAGGCCCATCATATTGAGCTGGCATCGCATAATTGGTTAGAAAACGGAAATATTTTTAATCAGACTTTATCGGCCATCTTCTCAAAATGAGTTTTTTTTTCGTGCAAATGTTCTTATAACTTTGGTGTTTGTCATAAGATTTGTCTGAAACTTGCTATGAAGTTTAGGGGCAGTAATATTTTGCTTTTCACATATGTTTTTTGGAATCGCATTTATAACTCTTTTTATTTACAAATTTTTATGTATCCAAAAATTTGATGCTATTTATATAAATTTTTTAAAATTTCATGAAAATTTGCCTTTTCTTTCTAACCACAAAAGCCTGCGTGAAAACCTTCAAATTTAGCATCAAAACATATTCCCTTTTAGAAAAAGTTGATATCTTATTTAGTTCCAAAGTTATAAGACTTTGAAAATTATCTTTATATCCAAGATGGCTGACATTTGTTTCTGTTGCCATGCCAACGGTAATTGAAAAAATAGTCATTTTATTTGTTTATATCACTTTTGGGGGATCATATATAACAAATAAACCATTTATAAAGGTATCATTTAAGAAATAAAGAAAATCATCCCTGACTGCGGCACTTGCCCTTAAGAGACTTAGCTACCAATTTATTGCTGGGTAGACAAAAAGGAGACATGAAAAATTGTCTTGGTCCAGCTTGGGTTTCAAATATTGGACTTTAAGTTTGTAGCCAAACCCTACCAGATGAGCCACTGCTCCTCCCTGACTCCATAATATTAAACATATTCCATCCTTGAGATAAACGAGAAAATCACACTGACAGCAACTTGCCTTTTTACATAAGACAGCTATAGAATTTGGGTTACACTGACCTTGTAGATGACATAACCAATGGTGAGAAGGTCAAGGCCTTCCATGCGCTTCTTGCGTCTGTCCTTCTGCAGGATGGCCACCAGAGCAGTGCACAGGTTCTCATCATCATCCTCATCAGGGTCAGTCAAGGTCATGCGGAACTGAGGGTTGGTCCAGAAAGTATCTGGAAAGAGAAAGATGTGAGTGATTCAGAGGAGTTGAAACAAATAACACAAGAAAAATCTCTTTAAAAGTTGCAAAGGAATTTATTTCCATACACAATCCTGAAGAAAAAAAAATCCTGTCCAAATCTAAAAATAAAACAGTGTTTTCCATACTTATCTGAGAAAACGACATAGGATAATAAAAAGTAATAATTCACATCTAAAACTTTGCATTCTTCTTAAGGGCAATAACTGATACCTAGAGGAATCCCTCCTGGCCTCTGTCAAAATTAGGTCATGATCAGACTTTGGCGCCATAATAATGTCTACCCTTCTCTCTTTCAAGATATGATACATTTATTGCTGCAATTTGTACAGAAATCAAGTCACAACTAATTGAATGTCATGATCACATTTCTGCACTAGATGTAGAAGTTTTGGGTGAAGCCTGTTTTATAAGTCAGTGAAAGAGTGTACAGAGAATCTACCCAAATAGTTTCTGCAGCCGCCAGCATTAACCCTCTTGATCCAGCTGCCGCTCTCCTTGTGGCACTCCCACTTCTTCTTATTGGACAGATCATCTTCGTCAAGTGAGTCCGGCCCCAGGTTACAGATCTCCAACTTCTGGAAGTTACTGGTGAAGTCTTGGAACGACATCCTGACAAAAAAAAACAAAAAAAAAATCATTGAGTTATATCTTGGTCACAGTGAGAGAGAAATTTTTATGATTCACCAAATTATTTATTCATTTTGTTTTACAAAATAAAATATATACAATTCGATGCCATTAGTTTTCACCAACAAAACCTTCAATGTATTGCAAGACACTGCCAAGATAAATCCACCAATGATCTTCTTTAGAATATCATATTAGAACTTGCCTCTGCCCAATTTTTGAACCGACTGGAGTTCTAATTGTAATTTTCTGCATACCTTTAGCAGACTAACTCCTATTATTTGTTTGCATTTACAAAATTCCAAGCCTGAAGCCACATATATTCTGTAGCAGGTTCAGTTATTTCACTCACCAAAACTCGCCATCATCCTCAAAGTTGAGGCCAAGCTCTTGCTTCTCTTCCTCCGACAAAAGGCTCCACTCTCGAGATCTTTGGACAAACACAAACAGATCGTCATGGAAAACCTGCACATTCAAGCTCTTACATACACACAAATCAATATGACTTACATTAAAAGTTTATACATACAAACCAGAGATTCCTTTTGTATGATATCAGTTCTAAAAAATAATATCCTTTTCAAATATAAGCGAAAAAAATGCAACTAGATGAAATTCAAGCAGTTACTTAGGCATTTTCTTCATTACCCTGCAGCACTTTTGTACCAAATATTTAAGGTCTGGTCCATTTGGATTGAAATGCTTGAAATGGAGGAAACTTTCAAAATAAAAAGATATAGAAATGGTGGTCAACACATTTTTTTTGTTATGAAAACCTTAAAAACCAAAATGTGTTTAAGGATAAGTGCGATACATCTTCCAAAAAAGACGAAAATGCAAATTGTGGACATAACTATGTATTGCTGGATAGGGCAAGCTCACAGTGAGTACAGCTCTATGGTCACAGCTCCTAAAAATTAAATATTAGACTGTTCTGCCAATTTTAAATCTGTCAAGGTCACTCAATTTGCTGAATATTCTGTTCACAGCCAGAAAAGAAAAACTTGTGACTAGTGACCTTTACAAAAAAAATGGTTAACAAAAACTGGCAAAAGGCTGATCCCCTTTTCTTTGCTGCTCATGCATATCTTGTGAACAGAGTCTGTTCATCAAAGTTGTTTGTTTGATTGTGTTTAAGCACTTGATTTCTGGGCATAAGTTTTTATAAAAGCGAGGTTACTTTTGCACTTATGTAAGATACAGAAAGGAAAAGTAAACGTGCTCTGTAGCGTACCCATCACTCCAAGCTCCCTTCCACTCAGATCCGTTCCCCCATGGGTTCCTCACACGGACCATAGGGATCTGACCCGACATCCTCGAGGTCTTGATATCAGCCTGGTATTGAAAACAAAAAAAAAGGTCAGAGGGTTTTTTTTTGTTTTTTTTTGTTTGCCCTACATCACAAGGAACCATAAATACTCAGGACTTCAAAATCTGACAGCTATGTGCCACCGACAACATGATGACAGGAAAGATATTTTTTTTTTAATCAAAAGCAGTCCTGATCACAATAAAAGTTGAATAAAAGTATCGTCAGTTTTTTGGGTTTTTTTTAAATGTTAGCCATGCAAATTACAAATTATCATGCTAAAACTGTTAAACAAGCAGATGCTTTTTTTTTTTTTTTAATTTTCAAATTTGATAAGATTTGGCATTGACGACAATATCATTTTAAATACAATTTTTTTGTGTGTGTTATCTTTGATATATGCATTATATTTACACCATTTCAAGAAGAAATTCAATTTTCCACCTACATTTAACTGCCAAAATAAGTATGGAATTACACACACATATATCTGGGTGTTATGGGTCCCTAATTAATTTATTATCTCTGAAATGGAAAACATAGTAACCATTTTTCTTATCACACACACACACACATACACACACACAGCAATCTCAGCCAGTGCATATAACTGAAAACACACTATCAAAACCAAAGCTTAACCGTCCCACTATAATGTAGATAGGAAATAAAGAGCATTAGCCTTGATCAAAAAATTTGAAGACCTCTTTTTCCATTTGAAATCTGAATGCCACTTTAGAAGTTCATTGCATTTTTAAGTTATATATGTTGTTGGCAATGCAAAGGAGACGCTTTTTTGTGGTTTTTTTGCAGATTTTTCTTTCGAATTTATTTTTAAATTATTATTATTATTTCTTCTATTAAAGAAAAGATATGCAAATCTAATCCGGCAAGCATTTTAATTAAAGTCTAACAACAAAGTACGATAGTTCTGGCAGTGTAAAGCTGGTAATTTCTAATGACTTATGGCAAGCCAGAAAACATCAGTTCGATTTATTTTTTGATAAAGTTTTGAAAAAACAAATAAAACCTTTTATTTCAGCTATGTTTTTCGTCCTACATAAAACTTAGAAAGGAAGAAGAAATAAAGAGCCAAGCCATTAATACACAGACAGACACCATAAACCAAACAAAAACAATGCCAGGTGGAAGTCAGAGAAATTTGGAGTAATAAATTTATAGGAGTATATAAGAGTTGGACAGTTTGATCAGCAGTTTATGGGGAGAGAGAGCCAGAAAAAAAAACAAAAGAACACTAAGGAAGAGAGAGAAAGAGAGAGAGAGTGTGTGTGTGTGTGTGAGAGAAAGAGAGGGGGCACACTAAGAGAGAGAGAGAGAAAGGGGTTAGTTTGTTTTTGTATATAGCCAGTCCACAATAAAATGACCTCAGGCTTTCATGCCAGGGCGCCGGTGACGGGGCTCGAACCTGCGACAAAAGGGTCCTTCCAGATCTCAGGGCGGCTTCGCTATCCACTGTGCCACCGACGCGAGAGAGAGAGAGTTAAGGGTGTGTGTGAGAGAGACAGAGAGAGTATGTGAGAGAGAGAGAGCGAGAGAGAAAGAGAGAGATAAACATGTTTTATAAATTTTTGTATTCATCTAGTATACCACAATACTAGAGAAAAATATTAAGCAGGAGAGAGAGAATATTGGTAGAAAGTTTGAAAACAGATACGACATTTGAAAAGATAAGAAAATGCAACTAATGAGACACAGAACTGTGATATAGTGAATGTTACCACGAAGGTAAAAACAGGAGAAAGATGCATCCGGAAAGAATCTGTAAGGCTATGACTATATCTACCACAAAACCTGCTAATATAGTATCTCCAATATATCTGGTTTTCTATCACCCTTTCGCCTTTTCAGAGTTATCATGCTACAATAATTTGAGTATCAAGGAAAAAATATTTACGACAGAGCGGCAAGCCCGCCACACATTTCTTTACAGCGATAAATGAATACACAATAGAATAACAATTGTGGCGACAATTCATAAAAAGCCATAGTTTTGAAAAGAAAGTCAGATATATTAGATGATACTTTTTGTAAGATTTATAGGTAAGAGAGAAAATCTAAAATAGAGAGCAAAGCAGAATTGAGAGTGAGAGAGGGAGAGATCATTAAATTTCATATAAGAAGTCTAAAATAGGCAGGAACAAACACTCATACAAAAAGTCTAAAATAAAGAGCAATAGAGGAAGTTTGATGGAGTAAACTCTTACACCGAGAAATCTACAGTACAGGCTGTTTAAAGAGAGTAAGAACCTCACCAATCCACGGATTGGGGGACACTTTTTTTCTTTTGTATATAGCCAGTCCACAACAAGGTGATCTCAGGCTTTCAGGCCTTCCGTCAGGCCAGGGCTCCGGTAGCGGGGCTCGAACCCGCGACAAAAGGGTCCCTGCAGATCTCAGGGCGGACTCGCAAGCCACTGTGCTACCGACGCCCCCCGATTGGGGGACACAGACAAGACCAAAGACAAGCAATAGGAAGAGGGTGAACAGAGATTGATTAGCGAGAAAAGACGAAAATGGAGAGAATGAGGGCAAAACATGAAAACGCAATAAAAAAAAATACGAAGAAGAGGTTTGGTTTTTGTATATAGCCAGTCCACAACAAGGTGATATCAGGCTTTCAGGCCCTCCGTCAGGCCAGGGCGCCGGTGGCGGGGCTCGAACATGCAACAGAAGAGTCTATGAAGAAGAGAGAGAGAGAGAGAGAGCGAGACACATACTATTAACTCACTGGACTACATAGAGTTGCAATATGTTTGAGCAAGATATGCCAAATACAAAGCATTATTGATGTGCTGTTCCAGAGATGCAATACAACATCTAGAATCAACAATTATGCATATATTTCTATTTTGAGGATATTGTTTAATGCCTTGTCTTTTGCTAAGCGAGCTAAATCTTTTTCACTCAGATGAAGGCGAGTTTTTGGACTTTCCTGCATTTGAAAATCCTGAAACCAATTTTCAAAGATCAATGGCTTAAAAAATATCTCAGATGCTACATTTTTTTTTAATGACTGCACTTATAAATATCAAACAAACTAATGGAAAAAGACCTATTGTAAAATTCTAGATATGCACAGCAGAGATTTTAAAACTAGAGTGATTGGATTGTTTCATCAGTGCAACTATTAATTTCTATTTCTTTAGAGAGAAATGAAAGTGAAACATTGTATTTAAAAACAAAGAGTGCCAAGGGACTTCACTCAGAAGATTTAATTCAGATGATTAATATTCCACTTCCAAAAAAAAAAAGGTTAAAAATTTCAATAGAAGGCTGGGAAGATTGTGGACATCAAATCGCTAGATTGAAGAGTGTGAAAAGAAAAGCTATGAACAACTGGAAAACAACACCCCAAATTATTATCAAGTCCGTGTATTACTTTTCTAAACCAGGGGCAAACGTGTTCAAAGTTGATTTTTTTTTTTCACGCTCAAACTCTCGTCGAATGATTCAAATTTTAGTGCGCCGCCTACTAAGCTAGCTAGATTCAAATTGTAAGGGAGGACATATATAGCAGCCAATTCAAAAATAAAAAGACATCTCTATCTCTTTCTCTTTCCATTTATGATTTACATAACAAATTTATTGTTTATTTATTTATTTATTTTTTGGTGACAAATTGGCCTCACAGGCTTTTAGACTTGTTCATCACTATCTAGATCCTCCTTAAGAGAAGACAGCCAAAGTCCTGTAACCTATCTAGTTGTCCAGTATTGAAACAATTTGTGTGTGTGTGTG
>BLXT01006999.1:3684358-3699881 GCA_019648995.1 Plakobranchus ocellatus | reverse complement strand
TCTCTCTCTCTCTCTCTCTCTCTCTCTCTCTCTCTCTCTCTCTCTCTCTCTCTCTGTCTGTGTGCGTGCGTGCGAATGTGTTCAATTTATGAGTTCTATCTATGTATGGAAGTATGTCGATGTGATTTGTATATGTGGGCTTAAACTTTTAGTCATGATTAAAGAGGTGTTTTTATATGTAATCAGTGCGTTTTTTGTTAGTAGTCATATCAAGAACAAAATAGTGTTATTGAAATAAATTACCATACTGGAATGTGCAATGTGATTAACTTTCATTTGTGAACCAACAATGTTTGTATCCAAAAAAAAACTTGCATCTGTTTTTAGTCTCCATGTGTTAGCTCTATACATGTATTTGAAATAATTCTGTTAGTGTCAACAAAACAGATTCAGATTGTATGAAGGAAATGCAACTATGATGCTCATACAGAGAAGAAATGATAGACTAAACATTTCAAGTCTCTACTATTGTAATTGTTTTCTGAAGGCTTTGAGAATATGATATTTGTGTAAATATTATGGGAGGTAAATCTCATGGCAAATCTCATTTACAATTTCCATCTTTAAAGGACATGGAAGTAGATGCTTTTGAGCTCAGAGATGCTATCAATGAAGGCTTGAAGAGAGGTAAGCTTTATATGGAATTAGTTAACATAGTGGAAAGAATAGTTCTTCGAGCATGCAGCTGTTGCTTCAATTTTTGACTATTCTTATTAAAGTGGTGCTATCTGTTGTGACTCCAACATGTGTGAAACTGCATTTAACGAGCAGGCATCATTTATGTAAGCTTCTGAAGTAAGGGTTATGTGGGTCAAATTCAAAAGAAAATTGCAAGCTGGGAAGAGTTTCTTTATTCTTTATACTTTTGTTTTCATAACAAATATGTTTTGAAAAAATCTGGTTTTAATTTGGTTTTTTTAATGTAAAAAAAAAAATGTAAGTTGTAACACAACAAAGGCTCTGGAATTTTTTTTTTTTTCGTTTAATTTTTTTCGCTATGTGGACTGTTTCATTTAAAATCTTAACTGAGGCAATAAGGAGAAGGGAAGAAAAATACTGCATACCCACAAGGAAATAGAGCAAAATAATTAACCCAAAACTCCTACTTGATGATGTCAACAATGTCCCTTATGGCTACCTCGCCATGTGACATACAAAGCTTGGAGTTTCTGTGGATCATTTTCTTTCTTGTATTAAATGTGATATTTATAAGCATGTCTTTTTTTTGTTGTTTTTTTTTTTCAGAACCATTGCACCGAGATATAAATGTTGAAGCCTGCCGCTCTTTTGTCAGCTTAATGGATGTATCCTTTCTCACTTGAAGGCCATTTTTAAAAAGCAAACATTTTATGATATTTCATCTTTTATCTTAATTTGTGTAGCTTATCTTTATTAATGTAGTTTCTCTTTAGCAAAAGGGCTTACAGGAAACGTCATTCTACCCTTGAATTTCTCTAATCACATTGCAGGCAAGAAATGCTTTCTTTCTTAATTTCGATAACAAACTTTATCACATTCGAATCATGTCTTTAGGTATTGTTGAAGCCTCTAAACACCTAATTATTTTTGATGTAAGCTGTTCTTTCACTCGTTCGTTTGATACTCTCTCCGTCCTTTGTCTTCTTCCTCTTCTTGTGTTTTTAACCTCTCAAAGGCTGCATTTATAGATAAAGCTTTGTGTAGATTGAAGTAAAAATATTTTAAATTTTTTACTATATGTATGACAGCTTTTTTTTTTCCTATATTTTGATAATCTTTATTGTTTGTGAAGTTCTGTGATAATTTTGGGCTCGCCTAATGTATTCGATGCACTTGAGAAAGTATAATGTTACCCTTCACGAAATGTCCTTCCTTTTTCCGCGTTATGCCAGTCCTTGATGATGCACCAGGTTGATGGCAGCGGTAAGCTCAGTTTTCATGAGTTTCAATTCTTGTGGCATCACCTTAGATCCTGGAAGGTGAGGTGGCGTGTTTCATACAGACTTTGATTTTTTGAAATTTTATTAATAGAACTTGTTTTGAAATTCATCTATCTTTTGAACTTTTCAAAAATAATTTAGAATGTGTTATAGGTTTAATGGGTGGTGCAATTGGTAGAGCACTTGGCCAGGTCTTTGGAGACTGTAAATTGCAAGGAAAAGAAAGGCAGAGTATGCAAAGAAAAAATCAAGAGCTACTCCTGGTACCTCTTTGCTTATTTGGAATATAGGAATTGCTTTTTTTTTGTCATCAATATTAAATAAAACAATATGGTCTGTAATGAAAAAGTGCACTGTGAAGGAATTCAAAGGCTCTCCATTTATCTGCAGTGTACAAAATATTTCTGAAAATATATGTATAACAATTTACATTACAACAAAAATAGATGTAAAATAAAATTAGAATCCAGTATCTAGCCTTATTCTGCAGAAGACAAAGAGATAATTTTTAGATGGAAGCATGCTATCAGGCAGTTTGTGCCCACTTTATGAACTGTTTTTTAAGGGAGTATTGGTTGTACTGTACTTTGATTAGTTATGAAACTGACAACAAGACGTTTTTTTTTCTGTTATAGAAAATCTTCTACCAATTTGATGCTGACAACTTAGGATCCATGGATTCGAGAGAGCTGAGATCTGCAATAAATGGAGCAGGTAAGCTCATTCCACAAAAATTTTTTTTTTTTAATGCTTTGTATAATTTAAAAAGACAAATTTCCCTTTTAAGTGACATGTTTGAAAATCCACATTTTAATAGGTTGATTTTTTTTCACTACTATAATTTGCATTGCTTTAGCTACAAGATTTAAGCTTCCTTTAAAAATAAATCATACATTTACAGCATTGCATAATGAAGGTTATTTTCACTGTGAAACAGAACCTGTCTCAACCTTGAGAGTTGAAAAAGTTATCTCCAATCTTTTCAAAGTATTTGGTCTGAAATAAGTTCAGGGAAAGAATTTTGTTTTCATTTTTGTCAGCTCCTACTGCTGTTCAAAAAGGTGTTTTGTTTTGAGCTTGAAAAAACATAAAAATTTTAACATTTTTGCAGGACTCCTGTGTGAAAAAAAGGAAAGAATGCTTCTCCTATGAAATATCTAATTCTTTCCATTTTCCTCTGCACAGGGTACAAGATAAGCAACAGAACAATTGCACAGCTTGTCTTCAAGTTTGCTGATCAGAATGGGCGTGTCAGTTTGGATAACTTTCTCATCCTTATGGCCAGACTCATGAAAACATTTAGTAAGAGAGTTTATATTGTATACAGTTACCTTGTAGAGACACAAAACACTATTGAGCTTTTATGGCAGCATCTGTTTCTTGTTTGCTGTTTGTTTTAGTGCTTGAAAATAATGAAAGATTAGAAATGGATTATGCTGGAAGCAAGAAAGGTGGATGGCAGAATTGATCAGGATGCTTTTATCTTGTTGAATTCATTGGTGAATTAAACCACGAGACATAGGAGATCTTACTAGAGGTTAGGATAGCACAACATTTTGCTTCTGTGTGTTCAATAATGTTACACCTGAAGTTGGGTCATGTGCAATATAATGTGTATGTGTGTTCAATAGTGCATCACCTCAGGTAAACTTGGTTTGTTTTCCTTTGTTGGGGAGCAGGTCCCTTAAAATATATATAGAGATCAACACTGTCTATCAACGGTTACACGCAACTTCACAACAACAACAACTTAACTATATCGACTGCACGAGAAGGTCACACCAAATAAAAGGCAGAACACCGGGGATAGGCGACAGGAAACTTATATTATAATAATAATAATAATATAGAGAAGTAGGGAAGTCACACAAAGAAGTAGACAGAAAGATACGAGGCGAGCCAAAGACAAAGGTCCACGCACGCAGGCACGACGATAGAAAAATAATCAGAATCTGCGTTACGAAATCTTATACCGTTAAATAAGTTAGTGCATGCTTATTCACTCACGAGGAACTCTCCTCCAAGATACTACCATATAAATCAATAGACTTATAGATACAACCAATAGATATAAATTAATAGATACGATCTTTAGATCTAACTTAGAGATATAATCTACAGGCACAATTAATAGATATACTCTACAGATATAATTAATATATATTTATGTTCACTCGCACAAGCACACGCTTCTAAACTTAATCCATATGCGTTGAATTTGTAGTAGAATAAGGGTACTCAGATATCCGAATAAACAAATGTCCAAATCCTCGGTTCCGACACAACCTTGATTCCGCTCAACTGTCCATGACCTACACAGGGATAAAAGTCTGGGCTCCAGATGTTCACCTAATAGTCCTCCGTCAATTACCAGTCCAACTGGATTCAGGTATTTATGTTCTTAACACTGTCACTGAGATTTCATACTCAACCATAACATTGTTAGCTGCTTACTGTCACCATTCAACCACTACTCCACACAGGACGATAGCCCCTACGCGAGGGACAATGAAGGTAATACAATACCGTTCTCAAATTTTGTTATCAAGATCTAGTTTCACATAAATTCATAGACTTAAGGCACACAGCCTCAGGAAATATCACAAAACTTAGATCGCCACTTCTCTGCGATCATTCAGCAGGTCCCATGGTAGGGAGATTAAAATATACTATCTGCAGTCAACGAATCCGCCACAAACTGCACAGGATAGTTTCATAACTCCTCAGTTAGAGCAATAAAATAGGAGTGTTCCTCTTGCAGCCAAAATCCCGCCGATCTGCAGTCCCGTCGGGCTTGTGTTGTCACAAGGTCTGAACTACCAATCACAACACACACACACCAAACATTCAACTCTACTCAGCTAACATAAAAACATGACTACATTAGTCCTAACATCCTTTAACCCTAAAAGTGTCAATGGCCTGTTAAATTGTCAGATATTCCTGATTCCCCGTTTTGTGATGTGTGAAAAATAGAAGTTACCTTTTGAAATAAAAAAAAAGAACTCATTCCATCACAATGAAATGTTTATAGTTTTATAGCCTGGTGACTCTTCAAGGTTTTAAGTTGTCTACAAGTACCTTGTGATGTGGCTTTCCAGAAGTGTTAGTTGCCATTGTAGTGATGGTTTTGGGAAAACTGTGATGACCATTTGAATTTAAAATGATTTTGTACAAATTGATAAGATATTTTAGTCAGACTGCTTTTCATCATAAATTTGGAAACAAAATCTTTTAATGTTCCTCAGACTCCTTCCACGACATACAGAGAGATGGATCTGCAACCTTCAACATTCAGCAGGTATGTCATAAAGTGAGAGCTTAATACCCATATTTCTTTACCTTTGGTTTTTATGTTAAAATTACTATCTATTTATTGGTGTTTTAGGGTTCAGTCTGAAGAAGTTGAATTTTATCAACTTTTCATGATTGTTATATATTGCATGCTAGCTTTAGCAATGCAGAAAGCCTGCAGTGTGTTCTGTCATAAAACGGTTATCAAAATAATTTTGTTGAAGTGCTTGTTCATATTGCTGAATTAGATGATTGGGAGTTGTCAGTTTTAATTTATTATGTCATGAGCCTATTCAGTAACTAGGGAGTCATAGATTTTATCTTGTGACAGTGCAGGTGCCAGAAAAATGCAATAGAGCCGACATAAGATGCACTCTGTGAGTCAGTTCATACAAGCAGCTATCAGGACTGTGCAAGCAACAATTTTGAGTTGCTTCTTCAACTGTCATAAAGATAATTCTTGTTTCATTTCAACAAAGCATTGACCTATTTGATCTCACTATATGTCTGATTAGCAAAAAATTTAATTAGCACTGAAGTAGTTGTAAATAAAGAAGACTATTAAGAGAATTTTTTGTATAACTAAAAGGCGATGCTCATTTGATATCCTTAACCCTATCAGTACGAGGTGTTTTATTGTATCCCATACATCAGGGGTAACTGAGTGCCCCCTCATTTTAATAGCAATATAATCTTATCCGTATGTGTGGGGTAACTGCATGCCCCTATACCATATAGTAAAAAAATCGCTATCTACCTATCCTTACGTCGAGGGTAACAAAATCATCAGATACTTTACCTAGTAAAAAATATGGCGGGTTTCCGGAAATGACTTCAGGCTAGTTCAATATTGATTTCCTGTCAATCATTATCATGTAATCATATGTCAAATTGAATTTTTGAGGAATATTTAAAAGCTGAAAGAAAAATTCCCATTTTAAGTATTTAAAAAAATTAAAAACAAGCTTTGTGGTAACAAAATTATCCCACACGTACAGAAAGGATTAAGAATAGATTTTAAGTTGATGAGCACTCTTTTTATCTTCTTAACATGTTTTTATCATTGTAGGCATTACTACAAATTAGTTAGAAATCTATATTCAAAGTATATTAAATACAAGGGGAAACTCAAAAGATGCATGTTCCACACGCAATGTGTTTTTTTTTTGTTGTTGTTATATGCTGAAAATTGTTGCTTAAATCTTTAGGTAAAATTCATTTTTTCTGTACACATTGATTGACAGTTTTATGTGTATTTGTGTGTGTGTGTGTGTGTGTGTGTGTGAGGACAGGGGATTGGGGGTATAAAATTTTTGCCTACCGTTTTGTATAGCAATATCAATATGCTTTATGTAACAGTTACTCATTTCTTTTTCAGTGGCTTGACAGGACTTTGACATTATAGGCAAATCTAAGGAGGGAAATCTGCTCATCACTTATCATTCCTTGTTTTAATTTATTATTCACATCTTTGGAAGCAAGCCATAATTTGGGGGAATCAACCCTCTCACCAAGCTGATCTGATAACATGTCCAACCTCATAAACATGCAGAGTCACTACAAAAGGAGAAGTATTGTGGCAGAAAAAAGCAAATTGAAATATCAGTCCAGTTAGCATAAAATTTAAAAGTTTTGTCCTTATTAAATATTATTTTCTTTGGCAAAATACATGTGGCATTATCTTGAAAATTATAAGGAGAAGGAAGATTGCCCTCTAAGGTTATGTTTTCCCTCAAAACATCTCAATTTAAGGACACACTTTTAAAATATGTTGTAAGATGTGATCTATTCACATAGCTGACCTTTACTATGACAGTAAAGAGATTTTGCATATGAGTTTAATGCTCATATATGAGTTTAATGCTCAAAACAAAGAGAATGTGTAAGCAAATGGTACAGATTTTTTTTTTTATTCAATTTATTCTCTCTAACTTTTTAGAAAGCCATTTGTTTTGCCACAAGATTGGTCTCTCTTTTTTTTTTTTTTTTTGAGGAGTAAGCAGTTTTTAAAGAGGGACTGAAGTGAATGTGATATGCCAAAAGAACCATTCTACAATTTTGTACATGAATACTCTAACCACTAATTTGCTCAATACTTCATCAATCTATTTTTGAAAGTAAGAATATCAAAGAAGTATTCAGTGCCGCATGTCTCAAGCTTTTATGTCAAAAAAAATTTCTACCTCAGAGTCTTACGAGGTTCAAATTTGATTAAAGAACCAGTTACAAAGTATTTTTACAAAATTTATATTTGGGAATTATGCAAAAATCTGTTTTGCTCCATTCGTTTTATTTCTCATGAAAAACTTGTACCTTCAATTAATCTTGTAGGAATTCTCATGGCAGTTGCATATATATGTAAAAAAAAAAACCTTAAATGAAAGACATTGTTTTTTTTTACTAAACTGTGATTAATGTGCCAGCAGTTTCCAAAAAATTCCTACGAATTGCTCAGTCTGTTTAAAGATGTTTTGCTCCTACCAATGTTAATATAACTTTAGATATTTTATAAGGTGAATTTCTGGCCTAAAATTTGTTTCTGACTTTACGTTACAGTATAAACCTTTTTGCATAATTTCCCTATTGCTCCCTGGAATTGCTCAAAAGTTGCAGTAAATTTTTGACAATGTGTATTAACTTTCTTTTGTACTGTAGAATTTTCCATGCCAATACTGACCAGAGGTTTTGTTTCTAGAAGTCCCATACAAGTTTTTTGCGTGTCCTGCAAGTGTTTCTCCCATGCCATAATAAAATTTTTACAATGTATATGCTTACATTAAAAAAAAAGTAAAAAACTTACATAATCATTTATACTGTGTTTTTCCCCTTTGATTTCATGTGACAAATTTATATAGCAAAAAATATGTTGGAATTGAATAGAATTATTATAGATTAATATAAAAGTAAAAAAAAAATGTTGATGCTCAACATTAAAACAAAACAAATCTTTACCTTCTTTTTCTCAGGGGAATGTTTTGGATACCTTTTAGTTTATTCTGTTCCATCTATAGATGAAGAGGAAATATATTTCAGCAATCATTTTACATATTTGGAGATGTTGAAGTTAAATTAAAATGACATCTTTTTCTTTATTTTCCTCATTATCATTAATTTTATGTGAAGTGTACAAGCCTGATGTAATAGTATTTGAAGTATTGATTACAAGAATAGTGCGCTCTTTTTCTACTGTTACTGTTATATTATCCAGGAAAATATAAACTGTTTGAGCTAAATATGAACTGTTTTATACTATTTTTTTTTTATTATTTCTGTAGCAAGCCATATCATTTTTGTCATGTTGTCTCAACATTCCATGTCATACTAATTTTGTTGGTTTGCCCTTGACTTCAGTGTTTATCTAACTCATTCATATCATTTTATTCTCCGTACAGACTTTACAGTTTAAAATTGAAAATTATGTGGTTTTGAATGATGGATTGTTTATATTTTACATAATCAATTTTCAAATTGTTAAGATGTTGAGATTATATATATATATATATATATATATATATATATATATATAATCTTTTTGAAAATACGATAACAATTAAACTTAGAGCCACAGCTGTGTTGGTTTTTAATTTTTACTGAGCCCAGATAGGCATGAATGAAGTATTGATTGAATGATATGTTTAGTTCCCTTTCAAATAGGCTGTTATCATATGATGTTGATACAAGCAATGTGGCATGAGTGGATATTTTCTCTTGTTTTGAAATAATAACTGGATGCATTTTGTTTGACATTAAATTGAAAATGAAGAAAAAAACAATAAAAGCCATGCAGGTCTACGCACATTCCTCCTTGTGATCATGTTGGGGTTGGGTTTAAAGATTAAAACATAAATCTCCTCTTTATTATTCTTTGATTCTGCCATGACCATGACCATTATATTATTTTTTTCCCTCTAAATTATTATGGAAACACTTTATCTGCCACTTTAAGAGTTGCCAATTATTTTCAACCTTTATTTATGTAATATTTATGTATATAATTATTATGTATAAATATGTTTCAAGCTTTTTTAAAAATTTGTTAATATTTATGTGTATAATTATTATGTATAAATATGTTTCAAGCTTTTTTAAAAATTTGTTTCTTTTCACCCGAGGTTGTTGGTGGTGTAGTTACTTTTGTGCTGAATCCTTTTTGTGCAGAGACCTTTGTGGTGTGGGTTCAGTCTTACTACCAACACAAGGCCTGACAAGGGCCACAAAACCCGAGATGGTTCAGAAGTGGGTGAGCAATATTGCCCACGGATCCATGGATCTATTTGAACTTACAAAAGCCAATACATTATCAAGCTGTATGGACTACGTGTTTCAAAAAGTTTTTCTTTTTGTGCTTGGGCCAATATCCTTACCTGGTCTATATTGGGTGATTTCACCATAACCCCTTTGCAAGGAAGGAAATCTGTACTCCTTTTTGTAGTTAAATAGGGCTAGCAAGTTTATATATCTGCAGTCCTTTAATGTTTCCTGATTGTTGCAAGAATGGTTGTCTTGAGCCCAGCAGATGGTAGATACGCAGCATCACGTAATGAGATATGTTTATATATGTGAAAAGTCTATGCTGAAGTGAAGTTCCTTTTTTTATTATAGTATTTTTTTTTTTTATAACATCGTATAAATATGGTATTGTTTAGTATGTATAGTATGTACAACCACATAGAGAACAGCTTTAACCTATTATGGAAGTATTTAATCAGTGTTATTTGCATTACCCTCTCCACTTGACTAAATTGGGTGATTTGAACTGTGTCAAAGAGTTCATGCTAATGAAGCCAAAAGAAAAGGAAGCCAATCGAAATTTATGTTTTTGTCTCCTTAGAAATCTATTTCTCTTCAGTGTAATTTGAAAATATTTCAGAAAGTTTCGCCAATAAATTTCAAATTTATCACTATCCAAATTATTTGAAAAAAAAAAAAAGAGAAGGATGATATCATTTAGTTGGTCATACTGAGAAGTTGTTATTTCAATTCATTCATTTTCATTTTACCATCAAGTATTATTGTGACAATTCTCTGCAATGAAGTGAAAACTATAAGATGGCCATCTCTATATATTTTATGGATTTTGTAAATTATTTCATGCACTTGTTTGTACTTGGCAGCAAATTTTTTGCAATCATATCACCCAAAAATTCATAACAATATTTGAAACATGTTATACTATTATACAATAAGCAATACCTTTCGTCCATGTAAGGAATCATTTAGTATTTGTTCAGCTGTCCCACAAAACTAGTAGATTGTTGTGTTAATCAACGGAGATTTATTTGAAGTGTAAACCTTAAACCATAGGACTCAAAATAACTCATTTTTTAAATATTGAGGCCAGTCCTTAGGAGTTGCATGTCGCTAATCAAACTTTTGAGAACCCAGGAAATGTAATTTTTTTTCTCATTTTCCAGGGTTGGACAATTTTATTTAGAACTAATGAAAAAAAATCAGCAACTAAGTTAGAAGATCTCATATGAGAATCAAATAACTCTCCCCAGTTGTCACGATAGCAAAGTGTACAGACAAGGAATTTCAAGCTGTTCAGAACATGATATCAAACCCATTCATATTGGTCTCATGATGTATGTGCAGAACTTTCCTACACAATCAGCAGAAAGCAATGGAAATTTTGACTCATGAAATTTTGGGATTTGATTTAAAATAAGCCATATAATATATGTTATTTTGCAATGCTGCTATATATTAGTATGTATATTAATATGAATGTAAATTCAGAAAAGATTCCTTTGCAGTGATGGTCGGCTGAACATTTGTGTGCTCTGATGCTTCCATAAAATTTCCATTGAGTTAACTTTTTCCCATCACATGTAATGTATCATGACCTAGTTTTTTTCCTCTACACGCACTAGGCCAATAGAGATTGTTCCAAGTGAACGCACTATTTTGGGATATTTTTAAAAATTTGTATAAAATCACTGGATTTTTTTTCAAATATGAATTTTTATGCAGGAAAAAGGTAATGCTGTGCTTTGAATAAAATATCTTTGGAAGCTTTAGTGATGTAAAAATACATTGTGAGAGGAAATTATACAGTAACAAAGCCAGAGCAGGATGACATGAACGAGTGTGTAAGTGACATGCTCAGAGTGTGAGCGAGATGAGAGGAACCAATGAACGGGTGTGTAGTGAAATGCTCAGAGTGTGAGCGAGATGAGAGGAACCATTGTAAACAATCACGCTCAGTCCGTGAACGCAGTGATGCTGAAAGGTTAATTGGCTCCTCTCTTTTGTGTCATTCAGCTTTCCAAAAATGCTGCACACACTTGTCACACTTCACACCTGTCATAACAAAACGGTAGAGCATGAATCATCTGTCTTTCCTGATGCTTCCCCCATAAAGTCTCCATTGAGTTGTTTGGTTCTTATTCCATGTGTCACCCAACTTTTCAGTTATGTCCAACACATATGTCTGACCTCACATCTACCAGCACAATATTCAAGCATGTGCACTCACGGCCTGTCCTATTAGACACTCAAAAACCTCACACTTTAAGGTTTGTTTTGAAATTTACATTTATTGTGATTATGAACAACTATGACTTTTCCATCCCCTCTAATATTCCTTTTTACAACTGTTGATGATCTTTACATTGCACTGCTACTGTTTGGGACCCATCTATCCATGTTGATTCGATAGTCAGGCACTCACACGCAGGACAGAGCACAAATTTAAATGAAAAGGCAGAACGAATAGGAAAACACTTTATAGCATATCATGAGGTGAATGGGCTTACTTCAGAAATCTGGAACTATTGGTTTTCCCATATCTGTAGCCACTTTTGCTCTATACCTCTTTTGGACTTTTGCTAGAAAATGGTTCATTTTGTGTGGATGGGTCACGTTTATTTTTCATCATCTCTACATGGGTATTAAAACTGTTCAGGGTGCATGGCTTACATTGTATGGTATTTTCAATATATGAGAATGCATGCTACCTTGAACCAATTAAAAAATAAATACTTGGTGTTATGAGAGAAGAAGTCTACATATATACATATATTGTTTATTGAAAATCCCCATTATTTAATATTATGTCTCATTCAGCCATCAAATATTCCAGTGACCTGGTTTACTATTTTGATTATATACTTTTTATCTTACTGATTTTGTATTTGAAGAGAATATTTATCTAAGTTGCTTGCCATCTTAAGTTATATGGCTAGAAAATTATTTTCTTGCCTGTATAAAATATGGTGTGTCCTTTTTTGTATTGCCCCCAACTTTTTTGATTATTTCAGTTAATATCACAATTTTCTACCCTCAAATGCATATATATTTTCTGTGGGAGTTTTTATGAATCAGTCACGTTGATAATGGCAAACTAACAATTTTTGCCCTATTTTGTCTAAAGTGTTATGATATTCCAAACATTTTTTTCCCTACTCTTTTACTTAAAATACATGTAGCTGCCATTTTACAAAGCTTTGATTGACCTCGTGCCTTACCCACTGTGACATGTTCTCGTTTTCCCCCCATGGTATTTAACCTTTAGTAGTTCCTCTATCTCAATTGCAGTTTTATACTAATACGTTTCAAGTTTTGTTTCTGGCTTTTCTATACATTTTTTAAAATTAATAGAGAGACATAAATAATCCTGTTGTAAAACAAGGCTATGTGTTTTGAGGTGGGTCTGAATGAGGTTAGAAATTATATTTTGAACTTTTCAAACCCTTAAAATAGCCTGAATATGAACTTTTTTTTACTTTGAGGTTTGAAATAATGAAAACAGCATTCAGCTATATTGAGTCATATAAAAACTTGTGAGATTTTTAACTTTTTGAAAAAACAAAAACAAAAACAAAAGCAGTTCAAAGGCTGAAAAGAAAAAGTTGAAAATTTTTTTGCTGTCAGAAGTTTTATATTCAACATCCGAGACATAAGAACTGATGTCAAGGCATAAGATGTGTTTAGACCATAATCAAATAATTATGTCGCAAGATGCATCTTGAAGATTTTAAAATATCAATATAGCTAAGCATGAAAACTGGATAGGAGTTTACTGATTTTGTGCAAAGACATAACTTTTTACAATAAATTGTAAAATATTCTTTATTTTTTTCAAGAGTTGTATGCAAATTTTAACTGATTACAACTGGTCTCAAGACTTACAGATTTTTATCCACCTTTTATTTAAAAGCAGCAAAGGATAAAAGAAACATGTTAGTTATATTTGAATCCATTATCATCATCATTTTTTTGTCACATAAGAAAAATAAACCTATGCCTGCAGACACAAAAATAAACAAAAAAAAAAAAAAACTGTCAACACGATTTTGTTTTTTTGTGCAAATATGAAGTAAATTTTTTTCTTTTATAAATCCAATTGAATTTCTTGAGCCATTACAACCGGATGGTTTGTACAGCCAGTCCCCTTATTTCTCATAGTCATACATTGCACGGCCAGTGTCTCAACAATCCTTGTCAAGTTCTGGAATGTAATTGGACTGAAGCGTTTAGTTTTAATAACAAGCATCTTGTTCATAAGAGCTTTGAATTGTGTTGGACATAATGGAGAACAATGAAGCAATACTTACTTGGCAAGCGAAAACTTTATTTGTTGTTGTTTTTTGATAATCATGGTTATAAAAAAGTCACTACTGTTTGGATAGTAAGTGTTGCCACAAAATTAGACAGTTCTTGCCGTGAAAAAATGAACATAAATGCTTTTGAGAAAGCAATCGTTATAACGTGAGACACTGTTGAAGAAGATGTTGATGAATTTTTGGTGCCAAAGTAATGAGAACTATGACATCTCAATTTCTTCCTGGTGCTATGCATCTGATTTGTCCTGTACTGGCAATGCTGATGTCGATTGATTTTTGATTTACCCAGTCCACCATTTATCGGTGATCTGAGGCAGACAGTATTCAGTTTAAGTATACTTTTAGGAATAAACTATTGACAGACGCATCATCATAGATTTGAGACTGACTCGTTAAACTGAAACAACGAAAAAAAATCGAAACTATTCTTTGGAGAAAGCCCGTCTAATGACCACCAAGCAGCAGGGTCGCTATGTAGACAGAGTATCCCCGGAGAAGGAAGACCGTCCAGTAGTGAGGCCCTCCAAAGATCCCGTAAGGTCAAGGTTATCAACAGCTTGGGCTGAGTTCATTACGTCCACCATAGACTGGCGACGCTGAGTGTTGATCATCATCAGCTCTCTGCAGGATGAAAGTAAAGAGGCCTACATGTTAAAGTTAATTATTCGTCATACATACAACTATTACATATAGACTTGTAAAGATTTCGTAGATTTAAAATACTTCAACTGGCAAACATCAGATTTTATTAGGCTTTTGCTTCTCTTGTTGGCTTGCCTGGTCATGTTCAATAATATGGTAGAGGCTCCACGGCTCGTTGCTCGAAACGTTTATGATTACTTCATCACCAAAATTTAAATGATTTTTTTCTTCTATAAGCCTTGCAGACATTTCCGAACGTAGTGCTAAAAATAGCCGACAGACGCAGCGTGCAATGAGACTATGAAATAAACTAGGGATAGGCGGGTACTAAGGGATATCTCAACGTAAGATTTCGAAAATATGACGGCGAGGCAGAAATGTTAATTACATGTATTTTACTGTAAGTTATGGCAAGCCAAGAAACCAGAAGATGGCAATTTTGGTAATTCTTGTAATTAGAATGCCTCTTTTTCACCATTTCATCTCCTTTATGTGTCCATGAGACTGGAATCAACTGAAAACGGAAGAGAGGTAGGCTCGAAAGGGGGGGGGGGTTATAAATCTAGGAATAATATCCGTTTACAAGCAGTACATCATTCTCAACAAAGGTATCCAGTCTGAACCAATACCAGTAACTGACAATCTTGATATGGCTTATATACACCAACTCATTGCGAGTTCTGTTATCATGGTATAAAACAGCACAATTATCTTTAGGCAGCCATTATTGAGGTGGAATCCACCGAAATAATACAAACTCTCATGCCCTGCATTATTTGAGTGGAAAGATGTAGCGAGCAAAACCATAACCACCCCGTTGCCATAGCTAAGCCGAACGTAGCTCGCTTCGCTAGCCTCCGGCACTCGTGAGTCATGTGGACAGTAAGTGACTTGCCCCTTTTTATGCCTCACCCCGCGCATGCACTCCATATCTAGGATTCTAGATTCTCATTAAAAATGATGGAACTAGATCTAGTTCAGACCTAGATTTAATATGTCAGTTTCTGGAGATTCCGCCTAAATAAACCTTCCCCATCCCTTGTGTTATTGAGGTGGAGCATTTATCCACCCAAATACTGCAAAACCCCCCTTCCCCCCCCC
>BLXT01006999.1:3599804-3610345 GCA_019648995.1 Plakobranchus ocellatus | reverse complement strand
CACACACACACACACACACACAAAATGTTTCTAGACCAAACCAAAAAAAATCACAATTACCATTCTTTTTTACTTCGCTTTGCAAAGATGATATTTTTGATTCTACATAAAGACATAAGTATCTAAAGTTGTTTATAAATCATTTAAAAGAAAAAACAACTTCAAAATCTTTTTCCTCCACTGCTGCTGGATATGTGACTTTTGCCTTATTAGGAATGGTTTTGAAAAATACCATGCTTTAAACAAAATTGTTAAGTGCATAAGAAAAAAATGTAGCTGTGCATTCTGTTATTTTAGACAACATTGACCATTGGCAATGCAACTTCTCTGATACATGAACATCATAACTTAAAGCCTTATTAAAGGCTGTCATTTGGCTGATTGCACCAGTTGTTAAACTAGAGATGAACACCTGCCTAGTACTAATTTATCTTGCAGCATTCAAAATACAAGCGCTTTATCCGCCCACTCCTTTACTTTAAACTCATGTTTTATCTGGCTTTCCCATCCCCTTAATCTAAATGAATTATGTACAACTAAAAGCATTTAATCTCATTCTTCATATTACTACAATTGTAAGAAAACTTCTTGAAGACTTGAGTGGCTTTAACAACATTGGATTTGTGCTCAATTTCTCGTCCCTTACTTCACAGGTTATTTTTAAGTTGTTCAGCTTGCTGTCTATCATGGAAATGTTCTCCTGGAAGTTTGTGGTGAACAGGAAACAAAAGATGCGATCTCCAACTTGTGGAATTTGCTCCAGATCATACAGAAACCTGCAGGGGAAAAAAAAGGGTGAGGGAAATGACGAGCTGGTTTGAGATGAAAGGTTTTTTTTTTTTTAAATTATAAATACACTTTTCACATTACTAGAATTTTTGCTCTGTATGAAGCAATCAGCAGGAAATTATTGAAGTGAGTTTTTGTAAATTTTTAAATTTATACTGTGAGCATTCAGTCATCATCAATAAACTGGCTGATTACTTTCAACATCATCACCAACATCCTCCTCACAAGTCATATCGAGGGCCGCCACGTAAACTATGGTAACTCGGATTTTTTCCAAAATTGAGATTTTTGGCATGTAGAACACTCTAGTCATCACGCAGATACCAACAAAGTTTTAGACAAAAATTTTTTAAATTAAGAGAAATATTCCATTGTTTTAAAATGTTGTATCTAATTACAGCTAATTTTTGCCGCATATACTATTGTAAGTCAAGATACCATAGTATACGCGGCAGAAAAAGAGAGGCAAGGTATTGTAACTCCGAGTTACAATAGTTTACGCGTGTAGATATTACGGGATTAGTCATGTCCTGCTAAGATACAATAAGTTTCCAAGTGCATAACCTTTTTGGTGTGAGCTTTATACAACACAACCTGTTTGTGGTCATCCGTCTAAAAAAAGGATGTTGTAAAGAATATCTAGTTTTCCTGAAAGATGAAGTGATATAACACATCAAATAGATGCTGCTTTTCCCTGTGACAGAAACGGTGTTTACGATGATAAATTGCTGAAAATGTACCGCAAAAATGCAGCGCAGCGCACTCAACAAGAATACAAGTCAGTTTTGGGGAAATTGAGTATTTTAATGGGCACAACCAGTAGTTACCTGAATCGAGATTGTTATCGAATTTTCTTGGGAACGGTGTATGAAAGGGATTTTTAGTTTTGTAACCGTTTTTGTTTCGCTTTTACCTTTTAAAACCGAAAGATGAATTCAATGGTCTTTGAAAGTCGATGTCCCTTACTGCAAAGCCTAATGACAATCACAGTTCCCGAATAAACTGATATCCGATAGGTAACAAAAGGCGTAAAAGATTTTATCAGTGAGAACCCAATTCCTTCGTATTATTCGATTTCATTATAAATATTGTAGAGTTTGCCTATTTGGACAGAGACGAGTAACAGCTCATTTACTGCACAACAGAATTCTGCGAAAGCCAGCTTTGAGTCAAGAAATAACTTGCTTGCGAGATCCATCTGGTAAGTTTTCAATTTATTTTGCATTCTTCGACTGAAAAATTGTTTTAGGAATGAGAAAAAATCTATGCTTGTTGCGTGCTTTTAACTAGAGAAAGCGAAAATTAGAAAAATAATTTTGTTGATGTCTTACATTCTGAGAATTATAACAGCTTAACTGAAAATCAAATTCTTGAAGACATTAATTTAAAAATAGTGAAAGAAGAAGAGAGCAAGAGAGCGAGAGAGCGAGCGAGCGAGCGAGAGAAAGAGAGGGAGAGAGAGAGAGAGAGAGAGAGAGAGAGAAAGAGATAGAGAGAGAGAGAAAGATAGATAGGAAAAGAAACAGAAAGTGAGTAGTTGTGCCAGAGAAAGGTAAAGATAGAGCAAGCAAGTAAGAGAGAAAAGAGAGAGTAAAAGAGAGGCAGAGACACAGGAAGAAAAAGAGAGCAAGATAGAGAGAGGACGAGGGAGAAAGATAACAACAGAGATAAAGAGAGGGTGATTGATATAGAGAGAAAGAGAGACAGCTAAATAAGCTAGGTATTGAGACAATACTGCTAGAAAGATCAAAGTTATTCATTAAATATAAAAAAAAATTTAAAGCTACAAAAGTTATGTGTATTTGAGTTTGTAATAATTATTACATTTTATTTCACTTTTTGTAATTACTATTATTTACGCTAATTGAGAGATAAGGACAATATGAGTTTTTTTTTTTTTTTGGTTGCCTAATAGCGTCCCTGTGTTTTTTTTTTTTAAACTTTTCGTCTTATTTGCTTATCTTATTAACTGTTTTTCCTACACACACTCTCATTCTGTCTTTCCCTCCTTTTTTTCTTCCTCCCTTCACTCTCTCATTTCCCTGATTTTTGTCTTCCCCTTCTCTACCTTGAATTGCCCCCGCCTCTGAATTCTTGTATCCTTCTATTTACAGAAGTCTGATCTACTGCAGCACGATGGCTGTTTATGGTACACTCCACCAAGGTGCTCTCGTCTTCACCAACAGAGGACGCCAGTGCATCAGCAACTCAGTTGCAGCTCTTGTTTATCATCTTAACAAATCTATCTCTACATAGGAAACCCATGATTTAGACCACATTCTAGGCCAACGAGACAACCTACACTCTATCCTATTTGGACACTTAAATGAAGACTACCCGCTAGTCAACTCCCTACCAAAGCAGTTGACAGTATATGACTACCAAGTTGATCTTCAGATGACGAATTCTTTCACTGGTTTGTTAGAAGCTATGAATGATAACCCACCATACTTCTCTATAGAAACTGCGGTTTCAAATGTGAACAATTTTGCAATCCTTATTCTTAACTCATGCACGCTGGCATTTTCATCTGCAATTGTTAAAGAAGTTGATATCTACTACATTTGAGATCCACACAGCAGGGACTCTGCAGAAATGGCAAGTCCAGATGGGACCACTGTTAGAACATCTCATGTCTCAGTAGCAGAGGTTAAACAGTACCTTCTCTCTTTGGCAACATCTTTGGGGCTATCATCATGTCCCTTTGAGCTTACACTAGTGGATTTACAGGTGAAAACCTTAGAGCCTGTTTATCACAATCTTCGGCCAGTTGTGCCTTCTAGGTTTGAAGAATCTTCAGATTCTGATGTGCCTCTTGCATTTATCCCTTTGGTAGGGAGTTGACTAGGGAGTTGGACCAGGTTTTCTCACAGTCAGACTCAAGATGACTTACCTCTCGTCGAGATTCAAAGGAAGAGGTATGTGAGAAGGGAAATGAGGAGAAAAGTCCTTGCCACACCCTGGGCTAGTAGCTCCGATCAAAGTGACTGGAACTCTGACGAAGATCCAGATTATGTACCTCAGGATGACCAGCCATCAGATGATGACTGGATGCCCACAGAGAAGATGAGAACCCCACGGAAAAGCACACAGTCTCAGCCAATAACACCTTTGAAGTATATGCAAGTGTCTGTGGATGCCATGCGTGTCATAGCCGATCCTGGCGGCTCAGATTGTGAGCCACAAGACAATCACAGAGGGCTATATCGACTTGTTTCACCACCTGCTAATGAAGAGCTCCGAGTGGAAAATCAAGACTGCTTTTTACATTCTCCGGAGACTCTCATCCCTACATCTACAGCTTCACAGACTGAAGACTTGGACTATATGCCCACAGATACTAGAATTGTTGCTTCTCCAGAGATCTCCCAAATAGTGAGGGGCAGAAAGAGAAGACGGAATGAAAGCAGTTGGAAAGACATGAAGAGAAACAAAGCCCTTAATTTGGGAGAAGAATACACAAACAGGAAAGGCAAGGTTGTGGGCAGAAAGATAATGAAGGCCGGCTGCGGAACAGCCTTCAGAATGCAATGCCATGGTAGGATCGATAGAGAACAGAGAGAAACAATATTCCATTTGTTTTGGCAGACAGGGAGCATTGACAAAAGAAGAATGTACATTTGCCACAATGTTGCTGTCAAGGATAAGGCAACTGGCAATGCGATGTCCAGGAGAGCCAAAAGCGTGAAATACCATTTGGAAATACGAGGGATGTCCGAAAAGAAACAGGAAAAGGGGCATAACTCAAAGAGTTTTGATCAGATAAATTTGAAACTCACATAGATTGAAGTTCACTCTTCCACTACTTCTCAACGTAATCCCCGTGGAGTTCAATGCATTTTTGCCAGCGCAACAGCAGCGAATTGATACCCACTCGAAAGAAATCAACGTCAAGATTATCAAACCAATTCCTCAATTCACTGATGAGGTCATCTTCTGTCTCGAAAGCCATGCCTCCTAAATGGCGCTTCAAGGGTCCAAACAAAAGAAAGTCAGAGGGTGCCAGGTCTGGACTGTGGGCAGGATGAGAAAGAATTTCCCAACCGTAGCACTGCAGCCATTGCTGTGTAAGGTTTGCTGAATTAGGGGTCATATACTCCACAGATATAATTAGTAGATATAATTAATATATATTTATGTTCACTTGCACAAGCACACGCTCCTAAACTTAAACCATGTCCGATGAACTTGTAGTAGAATAAGAAATATAGTTCCAGGCTCAGACAGTCAAATGTCCAAATAATGAAAAGTCCCGACACAACCTCGATCCTGCTCAAGTGTTGATGACTTACACAGCGATAACAGTCACAACTGTGTCATGCTCTCCACTTATATTCTGTGACACCAGACCAGTGACAAGCCCCTACGCGAGGGACAAAAATAGCTAGAAAATATTTAGACTGCAGACATCAGTCTGGATAGGCACACAGCCTCAGGCAATATGGTTTGACTCCGCTTCTTTTGCGATTATTCAGTTTGTCCCGTGGTAGGGAGATTGAAATATATTGTCTCCGGTCAACGAGTCTGCTACAAGCTCATAGCACTGGACCGTTCTATGACTCCTTAGTAAGAGCGATAAAATAGAAGTGCTCTGTACGAGCGACAAAATAAGAGTGCTCTTCTTGCAGCCAAAATCCCACCGATCTGCAGTCCCGTCCGGCCTGTGTCGTCACGAGGTCTGAACTACCAATCACAACACACACACACCAAACATTCAACTCTACTCAGCTAACATAAAAACATGACTACATTAGTCCTAACAATGACCATCATCGAAACAAAGCCAGGGTACAGGAGAAAAAGATCAAAGAAGAAAGTAGGATAAACAAGAAGAAACTTTCACTTTGTTTTGATTTACAGGAAGTCTTGATGACTCCCCATTTAAATGCATTAGTATTGTTTTATAAAAGGAAATTAAATACATTTAATTTATCCCTGTATGACCTTGGAAGTGGTCAAGCTGTTTGCAATGTATGGCATGAAGGTATTGCTGCAAGAGGGTTGATTGAGATCGGATCTTGTGTGTTTGATTATCTCAAGTGTGCACACGAGAGAGGTGTTGAATTTGTATCATTGTATTCCGATTCTTGCGGTGGTCAAAACCGAAACAAATATTTTCTTACCATGCTGTGGTATGCTTTAACTAAGTTTGGTTTTTCACAAATAGAGCACATTTTTTCATTAAAGGTCACAGTAAGAATGAGAACGACAGTGTCCATGCCACTATCGAACGTGTAAGTAAACTTTAGGACATCTACACCACTCCACATTGGGCGGGTGTAATAAGTGTTGCTAAACGCACGGAGCCCCATTAAAGTGTTAAGGAACTTGATGAGCATTGCTTTTTTTTATTTTAGACAAGTTACTGGCTATTTGAAAAACTTCGACCTTGACGTTGATAGACAAAAAGTGTAATGGTTAAACATTAAATCCATGAAAATAACCAAAGAAAATCCCAACATTGTTCACATTTTGTATGCTTGTGATGCACGGTACCATCAGCTCAATTTGGCTCAGAGAATAAGGAAAGTGCAGCACAGTGTTGATTTTCATGAGATTAAATTGGATATGCTCAATTTCGGAAAAGGTCCTGGGATCGATGAAGACAAATATGATGATTTACAGTCTCTTTGTAAAGCTCAAATTATTCCCAAAGTTCACCATCAATTTTTCAACCTCTTAAAGATAAAGATACCATAAATGCTATGTATGAGGGACGTCCGAAAAGAAACAGGAAAAGGGGCATAATTCTTGAACCAATCCATATTTTTTAATTCTGTAAACGGGAAACACCAGTACAACACTACAACAAATTAACTTTCACGGTGCTCAGTTTCAGCACCATTGATGAATGCACTATTGAACACTACTGGTTCCAATATGGCTACCCCCATCAAAGAGTGGTCAAAGCTGGAGGTCCGAGCTGTTGTGCGTTTTTTTGTTTTCTAAAGGAACAAAACCTTCTGAAATTCACAAACAAATAGCAGAAACATATGGTGAGGGTGCTATGTCAAGATCTAGAGTGTATCAATGGTGTACTTGGTTTGGGGAGGGCCGAACCAGTCTAGGTGATGAGCCAAAGTCTGGTCGCCCGAAAACATCGACCAACGAGGAGAACACAACTCGTGTTGACAAACGCATTAGATGTGACAGGAGGATGAAGATACGCTAAATTGCTTTGAAACTCAAAATTCCAAAGAGTACAGATCATGAAATAGTCCATAACACTTTGGGATATCGGAAGGTGTCTGCAAGATAGGTTCCAAAAAATGTTAATGGAAGATCACAAGCTTCAAAGGGTTGAAATTTTGCAGCGCCTTCTACAGCGATGCCATCAAGACAATGGAGATGAGGATACGACGCATATTGGTGTAGGGCCTGGTGGAGACTTTCAAGCAAACAATAACCTCTTTGACAATCTGATTACTGGTGATGAAACTTGGGTCCATCTGAATACCCCAGAGACAAAGCGCAATTCCATGACTTGGAAACATCCATCCTCTCCCGTCACCAAAAAGTTCAAAGTGCAGAAGTCCGCAGCTAAAGTGATGGCTACCGTGTTCTGGGATGCGAAAGGTGTGATCCTCTTAGACATTTTGCCACAGGGTCAGTGTATCAATGCTGCCCGATACTGCAGCACTATTGACCGCCTTAAAGAAGCAATTCGTCGCAAAAGACCTGGGCTCTTGAGAAGGGGTGTTGTGTTTCAGCACGATAATGCGACCCCTCATTCAGCAAACCTTACACAGCAATGCCTGCAGCGCTACGGTTGGGAAATTCTTCCTCATCCTGCCCACAGTCCAGACCTGGCACCCTCTGACTTTCATTTGTTTGGACCCTTGAAGCGCCATTTAGGAGGCATGGCTTTCGAGACAGAAGATGACCTCATCAGTGAATTGAGGAATTGGTTGGATAATCTTGACGTTGATTTCTTTCGAGTGGGTATCAATTCGCTGCTGTCGCGCTGGCAAAAATGCATCGATCTCCACGGGGATTACGTTGAGAAGTAGTGGAAGAGTGAACTTCAATCTGTGTGAGTTTCAAATTTATCTTTTATGCCCCTTTCCCTGTTTCTTTTCGGACATCCCTCGTATTTCATGCAGCTAAGTCTTTGTCTTATTGACCTTTTCTTTACGAGTAAAGTGTATACAATTTAATTCTTAATAATAGGAATTTTCAAGAATAAATTATAGTACATTATAACACATACTATTGCCTGGATGAAAACTATGAAAGAACCCCACATAAATATCATTATAATTTGATATTACTGTTTTCATACTTTGTAATGTATTCAGTTACACACATGCAATAACAACAACATAACTCGACACATAATGCATATATCTTGTCTGGAGCTTATGTTTGTTTTGCATGGTTATCTAGAAAAAAAATGACTGGTAACCTTAAGTATGGAGACTGAGTGTTTTAGCCTAAGTCTTTATTTTATGGCTCAGTAAAGTGTACTTACGGTTTATGTATTTTATGCTTACTATATACCAAACGATATACTATGAATGACTTGACACTTTGAATAGCAATGAATGCTTTTTGACCATTGCAATGTTACTGTTGTATTTGTTGGAATATAACAATTAAAAGATGAAAATTAATTAATTCACTAATGTAAATAAAAGTAAGTTTTCTACTTGGGAAAACAGTTGTAAGTGTTTACATTCCGGCTCTAATTCACGCGTAAACTATTGTAACTCTGACTTACCATGGTATTCGCGTGGATTGGCACTTGTAAATTTATTGTAATTCGAGATACAATAGTTTACGTGGGATCTTTTATATGACAAAATATTGTAACTCAGATAATTAGCATATTATGTAATAATAATGAAAAATAAAGACATAGACTATAGTATTAGCCCTTGTTATGTGGACGTTTATGTGTGAAAATCAAACTGGTGTCGTCAGAATTAAAGAAACTGTGAAGTTTTTTTTGTCTCCTGTAAAATTTGCAAAACATGAGTTACCATAGTTTACGTGGCAGCCCTCAATATGATCCCTGACAGCCTGTATGTCTAAGCCTGCGTTTTTAGCCGTGCTGCCAACTTCAGTAATGGTCGTCTTTAATGAGATGAAAATGTCCATTTGCCAACATCTATATGATCTTATATTACATCAATAATGACTGGAGTTAACACCTGATTTTTGTGAGTGTTTTTTGATAAATAATTTTACAAGTCTGTGCACAATGTCTCAAAGAATGTCGCCATGTTAGCAGTATGCTTGCCGTGTGGCAGACAAAACAGGGCTCTTAAGATTTTTCATTTTTTCAAATGTTAACCTAAGTGTCAGATGTAATTATATTGTTAAACTTAACAATTAACAATCTCCTCAGCTTTGAACTAATCTGCGCTTTCTTTTTTTAAAATTTTTTTTCAAACAGTTTCTTTACAACGAAACGAATCTAAAAAAAAAAAATTATCAACTTAACTGTGAAACCTTACAGCCAAAATAAACACTCTTTGAAGATAACATATCATATGTGATGACGCANNNNCCCCCCCCCCCCCCCCCATGACAGTGTAATAAAGCAGAGCGTATTAAATCCTGTAAAAAAATCTTACTGCTCAGGTTTGTCCAGAGGGATTTCTGGATGTTTTTCCATGTGTTTTAATATCAACTTCATTTCCTCGGCATCCGATCTCTGAAATAGAACAGAAGTCAAAATGATCTTATCGTAATTATGTAATCAATGTTATTACTAAAATAGCTGGGTATCACTCACACAAAATGAGTCCAGTTGCAAATCAAACTATTGAAGTGAAAAAAGTAAAAATTTCCAATGCTTTATGTACAGATTTATGAAGAATGTCTATAGAAAGATTTCCACACAGAGAAGTGTGCAGTTTTCATTCCTCTGTTCAAGGTTTTTTTTTTTTTTTATTTAAAATCAATCATGTCAATTTGCCACTCCGCTCATTTTGTGGGGACTGCTGTAAAAATCAATGGAATAAATTTGTATTGATAATATATTTAACCCTTATATAGTCACATTTTTTAGATAAATAAATCATTTAATATTTATCTACATTCAACAATGTTCACACCAACTTAAGAATGAGCAAAAAAAAAAAAAAAAAATCCTTGCTTTCTTCAGATTTCAAAACATTCAGCCATAAGGTGATTTTTCTCCACTCCATGACTTTAGAATTTGTCCTGAAATCCTTCATCAAATATAGTTATAGTTTGCCCTCAAGATGGCGACTTGCATGAAAACTGTGAAAACTTTATTTATCCTATGTTGGCTTTTTTTTTTCCCCTTCATATGATATAAACCAAAGATAGATTAAAAAATAAGTCTTAAACATTTTATTGGAAGTTTCAAATTGAAGAAAAAAAAAGGTACTGTTACAAATGAAATATCAATTTAAAAAATCAAACGAAGACATAAATGAGTGAGATTGGCCAATAGTGCCTCAAGTACTGAAAAAAAAATACATAACCAAATAACATAAATAAAAAGAAGTGGAGGACCAAATCACCTCATTTGAAGATGAGAATAGAGAGCACAATGACAGCAGTGGATATTTCTGTCCACCACGGCTTTAGCAAGAGACAGAGCATGATTAATGACAGTCCTTGCATATTTGAGGTGAACATCAATAACAATAGAAAAAAATAAAAAAAAAACAGAATTAAAACAAAAAATTTGAGCATGAATGTAAACCAATCTCACAAGCTCACAACACACAGCAAAGTTTTGTATTCCCTAACAATGCAAGACCCGGGGGGGGGGG
>BLXT01006999.1:3533213-3552903 GCA_019648995.1 Plakobranchus ocellatus | reverse complement strand
AACCCAGTAAAGAAAACAATATCCATGTTTTTCAGAGTTGTGAGGTAACAAGATATGGACTGTTTAAAAAGTTGTTTAAAAAAAGAAAAGAAAAAACATAATAAATGAAACAATATCAAAGGAATAAAAAAATAAAGATGAGACATGCCATTTAAAAAAAAAATGTAATCCATCCACACAGAATGAGCTCTTTGTCGGCTGCCACATGATAGGATATAAAGCACAATGCTTGAAAATGGTGGAAGATAAATGGAAAAATGTTTTTGCCCAGTTTGAGCCCAGTGCAAATTGCCATTTATCGGTGATCTGTAGGGAAATTTCTTTTCAACATCTCTGGCCATTTCTTCAATTTTTGCTTTATACTTCTATTAAGTAAATAGTGATAAATTATTCATTTAAATTGGATGGGTCACAAATAATTGACATGATACGATGAATTGACTCAAAATGACAAGAAAAATTGCTGAAGCGTAATTGTTGTGCTTTTCCCAATTTTGCATCCTTCAAGGCAAGTTATCGGAATAAGAAAAATATATTTATAAAAAAATAAGGGATAAAACAAAAAAAGATTAACTTAAAATTACGTAGTTCTCCAAGCATACTGAAAAAAAAAAACAAGGAATGTCTTTAAAAACTGTAAATCAAAATTGGTGTCCTTCATGTAAAAAAAAATGAAGTTATTCAACGATGTTAAAATGTATTATTTTAGAATGAGTATTTTTTTTAATTATATAATTATATTTGAGGCCATTTCTCACAAACTGGGCGTAGAGAATTACAATTTTAAGAAACTGGTGTTCAAAGAAAGTGTTCTTTGTGCAAATTGCTTTTCAAAACATACGTTTAAAGCTTATGATCTGCATATAGCTCTTTACAAATTTCACGGCTTTATAGCTCACATAGGGGATATATGATTTGTGTAAAATGTATCCTTTGTGACTTGTGGCTCTTCCAAGATACATTTGCTTCATTTATTATGATACCACAGAGTCACTCTTGTTACAACAGACTTTACATGTCATTAATAATTTGAAATGTATGCTTGGTACCTTATACTTCAAAGCTTCTAAATTTCTATTTGTTTAAGGTCTCATGCACACCATTTGTGTAGATAGGGTAGTCCAAGTAATTTCATGTTAAAATATGACTATATTTAGTACATGAATCACACAGAGTGTAAAAAAAAAAACAAATCTTTAGTTTAATTTTTTTTTCTTTTTTTTGGGGGGGGGAGGGGGAGGATTGCACTATTTCAAAAGTCAAAAGAGTACATTTTAGTCCCAAGTCTAATATTAATACACAACACAAGCTTCTAACATCTGAGATACAGGGAAAAGTTGGACCAGCAAGGAATTTGTAAGAAAAAAAGATGTAAACATTACAATCAGCAAGAATATTTTCGTACTACAGTGAAAGCACAAGGTCAATATCATTAAGTAGAAAACAAGTGATTTAATACAAGACCAATAATCCAGAATAAATAAAACAGAATTAACAGCAACAACGACTGCAACAGAATTCTTTACTACTGCATATTGTAACTTTACAAGTATTTTACCCAAAACTCAGCAATTTTACCTTTTGTTTCAAAGTTGCTATTCTCCTAGCACTAGCAGGCTCATCATCAATGTTGGTCTCCTCGTCTTCAACCTGGTGAGCTTGGGGTTTATCAGTGGCTGTGGACGCTACTGGATTGTCCATAAAAACATCTGAGTCGCACGGCATGGGAGATGACTGGCTCCTGAACCTGCTCTTCAATTTCAGCTCATCCATCTGAGCCATAGCCTGTTGGGTTATAGATGATGATTGAATTAAGGAAGCCATTTAAAACAATAGGGACAGCAATATAATATAGTTAAAATATTGGGAAAGGGAATAATCACAAAAAACAAGACATAAATGATAAATCAAAACTGGTAATGGAAATAATTTCATAAGTAAAATTGTAGCATTTGTCATGAAAATTGGTCATGTGTAGTTTTAGAGTTTTCAGCAACATGGAAATAAAAAAGCTCTTTTGTCTTTAAGACGGGTTGCAATGATCCAATCTTGTGTAAAATATTTCCTGGAAAAATAACATTTTGAAGACCTCTTCTAAACTCTTTTCATAAAAAAACATTGACTAACGCTTAACCAGACATAAAATCAACAAGCCTGTGTCCAGTTTTCTCTAATAAAAAGATCCTTCTGCGCAGTTTCTACCTAAAATCTGCTGTAGCAAATTAAAGAGCAGTATAGTCAGTGTTAAGATACTGCTTTTCATTTTGGCTATGTAGAAATTTTTTCTTATCAAACACAGGCCAGATAAACCTGAACCTACAGTGCTGGATTCCACATTAACAATTTTCCCCCCAAGTCTATGTTAAAAAAAAAAAAAATTATACCACAAAAGATGAATATCACATCAAAAATATTGCTCACAAGACCCTGGAGAATCATAAGTTTCAGCAAATGAACCAAACTTACCTGGTCTAAATCTGTGACCACAGTAGCTTTAGGCGATGTTGGAGATGGGGCAGGTACATCTGTCAAGCTTGAAAATGGGTCAGATTCTTGCCGTGGCTTTCTCAGCTGTGGGTGCTTGTGCCTTTCTTCAGGAGAAGGTGTAGTGTCACGACACATAGAGCTGCCCACGACTCCGAGGCTGTTTTGAGACATGTTGAGATTGTTCTCCACGGGATTGAAAGGAAAAGGAGGGGTTTGATCTGAGATGTTGAGGAAAAAATAGGAATGGACCAAATATTACCAGTGAAAATACAGTGGTGATGCACTTTATTCATAATCTTCCTTTATGGCTTTTATTCATATTTTTAAAAACTTTTTGAGGCAGCAAATGTTATGATGGATGTGTTGAAGTTTTTTTTTCCTTAAACTTAAGTCTTAAGAAGATTATTTTACAACATCTAAATTTTGAGCAATTTTAAGGTATTCCATGCATGGTTGAAGGGCTTTATGGTTCTCTCTCATACACTAAAAACTGTTAAATAGGGTAATAATAGTTGGTTCAAAATATCACATGTGCAATTTTTTATTCTTAGGTTGACCTTAGCACCATCTTAAAGTTGGAACATACTTTCTTTAGCAAGTATTGAGACATCTGAGACAGGCTTGCTTTGATCCTGAGACAAGTACACTGGTGATGAAGCAGCAAGATAGGACGCTGGCAGTGGCGGCACTGGGGGTGGAGGAGATTCTGATCTTTCACTGAATGTCTGTCCTACATCTGGCAATGGTGGTGGCAAGTCTGCAGCTATGGTTGTTTGTTGACATAAGGAATCTAATGCTTCAGACCTCAAACCTTGCCCTGGAGGTGTTTCTGCCGGCAAAACAGTTTGCTCTTCTGCTTTCAAAGGTGATTTTTGCGTATCTCTCACAGCTTCTAATTTCAATGGTAATATTTCTGGCAATGGCAGATTTGGCATTAGTGCAGGCTTTGGCCATGTGGTGGAAGGCTGTGGAGATGGAGGTTTCATCACTGAGCATTCTATAGGATGTTGAGGTGGAGGGTAGATAAGAACTGGTGATGGTGATCTGCTGACCCTACACTTTCCACTGGGATCTCCACCTTTTTCCAATGCTTTCAAAGGCTCTGCCATATCCATGTCTGGCTGAAAGGTATTTGAACAAAAGTCTGACATAAA
Organism: Plakobranchus ocellatus; assembly: GCA_019648995.1. Taxonomy (NCBI): domain Eukaryota; kingdom Metazoa; phylum Mollusca; class Gastropoda; family Plakobranchidae; genus Plakobranchus; species Plakobranchus ocellatus. The sequence continues at coordinate 3,549,262 of BLXT01006999.1, read as the reverse complement.
AATCAATTAAAGAGGTTAGATATGAGAGTCCTTGTTTCCAGTTTTATTGTAAAATAAGCATACAATTTTTTGTCCAGTTCCAATAATTGGAAAAGGATTTTCTATCAATTTTCAAAGTATTTTGCATTCAAATATCATTTTTAAAACATACTAAGAGCAAAATATTCAGTTTGTGGTGACAAAGAAAAAGATTACATTGAAAAATTAAATATCAAAGAAAAGAAAAAAAGTTTCTTTTTAACTTCCATTCATATTTTTCTGTATCCTGTTATAAAGATTTTATTTAAAGTGACAAGAACTAATTTTAATATAAAGAACTTTTCATTCAGAAGAAGAAAAATAGAAAAGCTTTTGACTTGGATGAGGAGAAACATATTTGAATTCCTTCGATGTTTCTGGCTTTTTCACATCAGCAGTGGCAGATTTTTCTCTGTAGAAGCATTAATTCTTAGTCCCATAGCGTATCCCTGTGACATGGGTTTGCACCATTTTAATGACTTGATGGTATTTTAAACCATTTGAAAGAAAATATCTTAACTTATAAATGAAGTTTACATTTTCATGTATGATAAAATTGATATGTAGTATCGCTCAATAGGGAACACATTAATTTTTTTGTGAAGGCAGATAGACCTGAGCTGCATTTATATTTACAATTACAAATAGATCATCTCATACATCTCATTCAAAGAATGTAGTAGTGTGCGTAAAAAGATTTCAATAATAACATACTGGCCTATAAAAACAAGAGCACTGACATTTGTAATATAATGGTTTTTTTTTTCTCTTTATAACGCTTATAGTTCTATTTGAGGCGGATACTGAAGCATTTGAATCAATGCCTCAGCAATGCCATTGCTTTAGTAAATAAAGCATCAAACCTTGTGCTTGGAAACCTCTAGGAAACAAGAAGTCTATATCCAGATGGTCTAGATATAGACTTCTTGTTCTCTAGAGGTTTACTAAACTACTGAGGCAGCAAAATTTATGGGGTCTAGTAGACGCCATAAATTTTGCTGTCTCAGTAGTTTAGTGCTGTAGCTTGTAATGTCAGTATCACTAGTAAATTTTTAGTTTTCTGTTATGTGACTACTTGTCTTATAGACCTACTTATGCTGAATTCAAGTTTTCAAATTGTATGATTTTTACATAGGCCTCACACTTGACAGAGATTGATGACAAATTATTAGTGCATTTTGAGCATGTCCTCCTTTTCCTGAGTATATAATGTTTCAGTGCCTTTTATTATACAATAGTAGCAAATAATACCACATGGAAGAAATCCTAATTGATGGGGTAGCCAGCTCAGGCCTACAAATCATTAAAAAGGAAAAAGATTTCTGATTTTTTTTTTCTGATTATATAAATGCACACAAAGTGATAATTCCATAATAATTTTCAAGACGAAATGGAGATATTTTAAGCCAACAATGGAACATTTTATAGTAAACCAAAATAATTTCATTCAAATGCAGAGATATTTTTTAAATTTAGGAAAAATATGAACATTCATAGGCCTACTCTTGGATTAAAGGCCTATAGCCGTATAGGCAGTTGAGTTTTATCTGATCAGCTCCAAAGATGGCTTTTGAAATGCAAGACTCATGATGCAACGAAAATGTGTCCTTTTTTTCACATATGATTTAATAACTAGGCCTCTAGAGGGTCTATCGTGATGTGATTTGTTTTGACAGTATATATTCTATCTTAGCTTAACTAAAGACTAGTTAACCCTAACCTCCATGTTCAAATCAATATATAAGTCTACTCTAGCAGCCTAGTGAGTTTTATCTAGACTAGATTTAGTGAAGATCCCGACCTAAGATCTATATAGACCCCAGTGTTGCGATCTAGATCTGGATGTTTACTACTAGATCTAAATAAATCTCGATTCTATCTAGATTAGACTCTAGAATTCAAGACTACAATCTAGATCTAAAATAGGCCTACATCTAGATCTACTCTCTGGACTAGAATCTAGTTTTTGGTCTAGAATTTCTCCTGATGATATTTTTTGTGAATCATTTTTCATCCTTGCCTTCTAGATTTAGATATATTATAAAACATTTAAATTTTAGATGTATTTAATCTAGATCAGTTCTAGTTTAAATTAGATCTAAATTTAGATCTAGATCTAGATGTAGGGCGAACTAGAAAAAAGGGAGAGAAATGAAGCAATGAAAGATTTAGTTGATAAAATATTTATGCCAAGTTGATTTCAGACTTTGTTTACATTTCAACCCTCGCCGGTGCTAAGTGTGATTTTTACGGTGTAGAAAGATAAGAAAAGACTCATACAATTATTTTATTTTTGTGCAGAAGATTTCGGTTAGGTGTCTGATTCGTGATCTAAAACATAGTTGCAAAGGTTTTGTGGGTGCGTAGGCTTGTACAGTACAGTTTCTATCATAGTTTCATTATTTTTTTTTCATTGCCCAAGTTGATAAGAACATATAGGGTGACATAACAGCCAAATCCTTGCCTCACTCGTCCTTTATCGTTTTATATAGCCTAATTCAACTAATTTCTCACTCAATGTCTGCATTTTTGATAGTGGTGTCAAAAGTAATAAATGACCCTCATTCCGTTTTTTTCGCGCGGAACAAAGACAAATCTTTATCAAATTTTATTGATTGAATATTACGTTGTCTAAAAGGAGAATATTATTTTTTTTGTAGAAACAATTGATTTGAATTCATGTTCACCCAAGCGGTCTTTATTGGTAGATCTTTGAATCTGAGCTTCTGGTTTTTTGTTGTGTTTTTTTTTTTTTTTTCGTGTTAAAAAAAGCTTTAGGTATATGTCTAATACTTGTATGATTATTTCGTCCTTGTATTTTCATGACGCAGGTTCGAGCCTGTTCAACGGCACCATAGCCTTACGGAGGGTCTGAAAACCTGAGATCGCTCTCCCTCACTTAGTTGTTGCTGGCAATACAAAACCAATCATGATTTGGACTGGGGGTTGGATGCATAAAAATAAAACTAGGCCTGAATATTTTGTCGACCTATGATCTATGATTTAGAACACTTAGCAACCACTGGAAAGATTGAAGGCAAACGCAGTAGAGGTAGACAGAATTGAAAGTCTTAAGTCATGGGCAATAGGCAAGGGTAGCAATAACAACTTTTTGAGTGGAGGTACATGATCGCCACTGTCTATTCCAGAGAAAGTACCTGATGATGACGATGACCTTGAACTATGTAGGGGAATTATATCCGCTTTGTAGGTGGAAAACCCTGCAGAGTAGATGAGGGCATTCATACTCTAACGTTACACTCATGTAGGGGCCGAGAGATTCTAGGCCTTGGTGCTTCTGCCCTTCTATGCTTTGGCCTTACTTTTTTATCTGAGTTCATGTAACGGCCCGTGCTGTGGGTTGTGTTGTGTCTGCTTTGAAGGTACTTTATCTAATCAAGTATTTAATTTTCATATTTTGAAAGGTTTGCAAAAAATAAAGTCTTTGCTGAGAGTATTATGAATAGATCTAGATCTAGATTTTGGTAATTTCAAACTCGAAAAGTAAGGAAAACTTATAATTTTCCAGATTTTAGACTGACACTGACAATATATGCAACTTATAAGGTGTTTGAGATACAGCAAACCATGACTTAGCATTCCAGATTGGTGCCCAAAAAAAGTAGGCCTAGATCTAGATCTAATCTAGGTGTAGATGTAGATTTTAGAGATCTAAATGGTTTATAGTCTAAATCTAGAACTAGGTCTATGACTACTCATAAGCAGTCAGACCCCAGCCGAGCTTTGGACTATATTAAGGTCTAAATCATAAAAGATGAAGTGGAAGCAAAACTTATGAAAATAACCGAGGAGTGCTTTTGAAAAAAAAATGCAAGGCAGATCAAGTCATTTATTAAGATTTATAAGATCTAGATCTAGACCAAAGTCTAGCCAAATAGTCTTGTGGTAGATATAAATCTACCTAAATATTTTTTGGTTGTCACTCTGTTTTCAAGATATTTTCTCATAAAATCCTCCATTTTTGGGGTTTTTTGGTGTTTTTTTTATTTTGCATGGTAGTAGCATTGTTTCTTGTATCAAATCTCTTTAACCTTTACCATTAGATCTAGTGTAAACAATATTTTAAACTGTTCCAAAAAAGAAATAGATCTAGGTTAAAATCAGTTTAAATATGAATTAATTCTTAAAATGAGATGCTTTGAACTTTGATACTTTTAACAGGTGTTCAGTTAAAGCAGTAATTTTAAATTACAAGTAATATTGTCATACATTTTCAAGAGGATTTTAATAAAATTATTAATCTTGACTGCTTTAATTGATAGTTTTGATGTCAGATATATAGGCCCTACATAGCACTTTTGAAAATTATTTAATGAAATTGGTATCTTGGGCAAATTGTACATATATTATGGAATATTATGGTCATTTTTTTTTCTTTTTAATAATGTCAATTTTAATTTTGTTAGTTTGAAATTACTAAAGGATATCTTTGAAAATCTGACATAAAATCAATTGCCGTTGCATCCTTTCCTTCCTAGATTTTATGTTGTGCTTCTTGAGCAGTAATCTAACTCATTCTAATAATATTATTTATAGCACTGTACTTATAATGTTACATGCATTCTTCATTGATCCTTTGGGTTCACAGTTTATCTGTGCCAACAGCAAAATAAATATATCAGGAGTTTTCAACATTTTCAGTTCTTGTGTTTTTTAATTTTTATTGGATACTGATATAGTTGAAAGGCTTGTTAGTATTTTACTTTAGAACCGCTTAGTGTTTTTTTTTTTTATTGTCGTTTTTTTTTTTTTTATCAAATCAGCAACTGTTTTGCGAAAAAGCATTAGAATCTATATATTTCAGGTGGTATGAAATGTTGTTGTAAGTTTATAAGCCAAAAATACTTATGTGACAAGATTTTATACCAGTATCTCGATATGTAAATGAGAAAACCTATACTTTGTGTTATTTCCAAGATATCGGCCATTTAGCCTGGTTGCGGGACATCATATATCAATTTGGTTTTGTGATTGTATATTTGTGCAAAATCCCTCACCATAAGCTTTGTGGAATACTTTTTTATGCTTAATAATAATTTATATATGAATCAGTCTATTTTAAAACTTCAGAATTTTTTTTTTGTGCAAAATTACTATTATTGAAAGTAGTTTGTCATTAAATGTTATGGCGTATTAACAGTAAAGTGAAGGTCATTAGAAATTTTATACCTTCTAGTATGGTTATCGTTACAAAGATAATAATGCCTCATTTTTTTTTTTCAAAGTAGGGCCATTTCATGAGATGTCAACCAGTAGGTGAAAAATAAAAATTGATCACAGAGACTGAAAACTTGTTTTTTTATATGACCAAATGTTTATTAACACACTGGTATCGAAAGAAAATGAAAGAAAGCTGCACAAAATATTTGATTGGCTTGCTTTTGCAAGAGTTGATTTTTGCAAAAACAGACATGTATTTTTTATGCAACTTTCAGGATACTGAATGTACATTTAGAGAAAGAAAATAGCTCATTTCTTTTTTTCATATTTTTGCTTCTTTAGGATACGCTTCATTTTTAAAAAATCATGCATTGTATTTATAACAATTCCGGCAATTTTGTTAAAATGGAAAAATTGACATAGCTGTGAATGCCATGTAACATACGTAACGTTTAAACCATGTTACTTTCCTTATTTAATAACAACTGAATCTTTATTTTTTAAAGTCTGACATTTTCTACAAATGCCTATACACTATTCATTAAAATCAAGAAAATGGCTTGAACTTCACACATTTGTCATTTTTGGGGAGTTGAAATTTGTAACACATGTAACGTTACTTAACTCACAAAACAACATTTACAACTGATGATAAAAAATAAAGTGACTTTGAGAGCCTATAGGAAGTGGGCAGACTAATTTTCTTAAGATCATTTTTGCTTCCGAAATTTTGATATTAGAGCAAATAGCATATTTACTAATACAATGAGACCAGACCTCAAAGGCATGAATAGAATAGAACAATATGTTCTGTGCTGTAAATTTGGGAAAGACAAAAAAAAATTTTGAAAAATGATGATGCCTTTGTCACTTAATATATAGAGAGGAAGTCTAAATCTATAGATAATCAATTCAGGTTTTGGATCAAGAATTATGAAATATTAAAATGAGATAGCTTAAAGTAAGATCTAATTTTTTTCATACCCAGGTTTGGTGTAACAAGATTTGCAACTTTAAAAATTTTGAAAAAATTTTTTTTCATTAAATTATCTTTCTTTGTGGGATTCGAACAATCATCCATGCTGGCAGCACTTTCAGCATCTTACTTTTGCACAAGAAATGGACCCCCGAAAAAATCTGGACCAGAAACCTAAAAAAACTATTCTGGATCTGAAGATGTAATACACGTAACACAAAAAATCTAACACAATTAACGCACATTTTACCATTTTATTTCAGAACAAGATTTTTTTTTCAATTAAATTTACTTTGTCCACACTGAGTGATCGTTTATACAAGTTATAGAGGAAGCTGGATATTGTTTGGCTTCAAACTGAAGAAATTGATAAAAGAATGATTTAAACTAGATTGCTGGATTTTCTTCAAGTAACACACGTAACGCATCTTTAGACCTATCTTCAGACACTTTGTTCATGTTAGCTGTAATACTAGAGGTCTTATTTATGTAGAGTAATCATTTTTGTACACAAATATATATAAACTAGGAAACTCCTTATTTGACAAGTCAGTTACATTAAAAAACTTTCAGAGTAGTCTTCAGGTGTAACACATGTAACATGGAATGGCCCAGTAAGTTCATATGCAGACCTTTACATTATGAATGAGCAATTGCCAAAAGCGGGCCCCAAATTGTATCATGTTTTTTACTGCATTTTAATAGAAGAATCTCTAATTACAATATGGAAAAGCCCAAAACGTATTGCATGTGATGGGGACAAAAATTTAGAACTACCCTAAGTTTTGCTGTACGATGAACTGTTTTAAAGACAAATTTTCTGTTTTCTGATTCTAAATTCATTTATACTTTTTGCAAGCAAATTAAACCCAGAATATTAGAGGATAACCTTCCACTTGAAAATTTAAGAAAGAAATTTTGAGGCTTCTAGACTTGTAAAACAACCGAGCTATGACCTTTTTGTCACATTGAATCTGTGGCAGCTTCAGTAATTTTGTCAAACAACATTATCTTTGGCTTATGTCGAGATTTCACTTGATTTTTTAATCTGTTGGAGATCATATCAGTGGTGTATATGCATAAAAAGGTCAACATTTTTAGATAGTGCCAGACATTTGCCCTTCATTACTACAATATTGTTGTTTATATAAATAACATTTGTCCATAAAACGACACACACACACACAAAAAATAAATAAATAGGAATAATAATACACACAAAAAAGCAAGAAAAAAAAAACAAAGCAAAGTAAAGTTTGTTTTATAATGTCCAGTAACCAGCAGCGAACACAACTTTGTGATTATGAGAACGATTTAAATAGTCATAAAGTGTTGTTTAAACCTTTTGATTGCCATCAATTAAAGTTTTTTTCTGTTTTTTTTTTTTTTCCAGTATTACCGAAAGACAATGTGATTATTTTCATTAAACATAATGAAATTATTTAAGGCACATCTGTTGCAATTTGTAATTAAACTGCTTAAATTTTAGTTTTACTCTAAAATTGCGGAAACATAATATAGATTAAAGATCTATTCAATTATCTGGTGTGCATAGATGGGTTGATATTGATATTGGATAATCAGGCACTGCGTAAACACAATGCAGCGAGTAATCGATAAAGAAACTGGATCCCTCGAATCACTTAACAAACCTGTAAACCAAGTGCAATCGAAGGTCATAAATTAAATTGGCTAATCTTGATCTTCATGATTATACCCCTCCGCCTTCCTCTCCACAAATATACATCCACCGCCAACACGCACACTCAATCACAAAATGAATGTATAAATTCAACAAGTTAAAATACATTTATTTTTTCATAAAAGTCTGGAAAAGATTGATATTTTCTGCTTTAAATAAATCAGTAACAATCCCACAAAACAATTTGCAATGCATCACTGAATTGTAATAAAAATTGAATCCAAAAGAAAAGAAAAAGATATTACCATTGCTTTCCATGTATAGAAAGTCGGTGCCATGTTTTTAGAAAATTCTGCACCATAGAGCAATGCGTCATCTTTGATTTTCCTATTTTGAAGTTTCATTTCACCTTAAATTTAAGTCAACCGTGCAGTTATTTGACCCAACAGCTCATTCTGAGTGACTGCCAAACAAATGTGGTTACCTTTATCTCATTAAGATTTCACTTCGCCCCAGGCAATTATAATATCTGGGTATTTATACATGAATACCTGGTTAATTATGTTTATCATATAAATGCACAAAAACTTCTCTTTAAAAGTAGGTGAGATCTCACAGCACTTTGATAATTGAATTTGATTGGTCTTGATTCTGTATAAATATAGTGTCTCTTTTTTTTTTAAATACATTTTTCTTCAATTGTAATGAATAAAATGTTATAAAACAAATTAAGCAAAATAATGCTTGTGATTTCTATTTATGTATTTTTGCTTTTGTTTAGTTAACCAGTTTGGGAATATGTTGAGCATCTCCAAAAGATTAGATGTTTTGTGTTGGCAAGAAAAGTGTAGTAGATGTAATCACATTTATCATAATTCTCAATTCTTTAGGACTAGATTCTGTCATAGGATGAGAAAGTCTCGACAGTGCATAATACAATATTATTATTAAATCTGTATATGTGTGCACTTCAGGAATTATTTTTTATGTGGCTGATTTTTCTGCTAAACTTGTCTAAGTGCTTTGCAGTGATGCTAATTCTAGATATAAAATGTCAAACTCTTTGATGTTCAGCATACTCATATAAATTATTTTTCCTGCACTGTATCAAGTTTTTATGAAGGTTTTGTACACGTAAAACATTTGCAAAAAATATAGAAATATGTATGAATATCAAATAATTCTATAGTTTAATCACTTTATTAGAAGCATTACCACTGAAACAAGTTTTTTTAGATATAGTAATGATCGTTTTAATGCTTCATATTTTACAAGGAAGTTTTGGTTTCTGCCATAACATTTGCGGGATTCAGCAATTTCAATTTTCTTTTTATCCTTTGCTACAAATAGGGGATGCTGCTGTGGCTGAATTAAATTTGCTTCTTTAAAACATGCTTTTTGCAATAGATGCCAAAAATGTATTTGGCCCAACTGCTGTTAATAGACTGTTGCATGTAAGAAAAAGACCCTTTATATAAAAGAAAGTGGCCTTTTTTCTTATAAATTTATTAATTTTAAATCATATTGACAATATTTTCATGTGCTGAGTTATCGTGCCAGACTAAAACCTGCAATTTGACTTCTTAAATTAAAACGTTCTCATTTGCTTGTTTATTCAGGACTACAGGTTTTCTAGCACCATTGGCAATGCCTCGCGCACCGCTGTGTAGTCGCAGTTCATTGCAGACTCTGAGATTTGTCTGTCCATCTTTAGTTCAGGGAATAATCCCAGATACAGCACCTGTCATGTGGAACGCAGCGCTAAGATGTGCTCTGGGCCACCAACACCTTGTTAGTGTGAGGCAGTGTACCACTGCAGTCGCAGCAGCTTCTTTAAAGCCACTGAAGCAAGAAACTGACAGTTTTATGGATCTTAAGGTATGATTAACGATCAGAGAGTCTTGTTTCATTTTATCAGTTTTAGTAGAAAGAGTTGTTCATTGTGTGTTTATTTTTTTTTTAAATTCAATATTTGGTAATTTTAATATATAATCGTAGATAATGTGTGGTGTGATTGAGGAGATTTTGAGCGCAAGAGTTTTGCAAGAACCTTTTTTTTAAAACATGTTTTAAATTTAAAAAATAACAATGATGTTACAAATTTATTGTTGAAACTGCTTGTCAACTTGACTTGCACAGTAGGTCACCTTTGTTAAAAAATATCTTAAAGTTTTGGTTTATTTGTTTGTTTTTCAGAGAAAAGTTCAAGAAAAGGTAGCCACCTTTGATCGACCATTCTCAGAATTTCTCACAGACACGTTCGGCAGGCAGCACACATATTTGCGCATTTCTCTCACAGAAAAATGCAACCTTAGATGTAAGTGCTACTTTCGTTTGATCTCACTGTTTTACTTGAGCATGCTTGAAATAATGAGGATGTTGAGGAATAAAGTGTGTGATGCCTATCAACTCAATCTTGTCCAGAAAAAAAAAGTTTATTTTCTGATTTATTGAATTGATTTTTTATTAGCATTGATGGTTGTTGATTATATAATGATAGGTAGCACACACTGATTTACTAATTTTTAATGTTTACTGCTAGTAACATAAAGCATTATGGAAGCAGCATAAACAATGTGTAATATATCATTAGAGAAAAACTTGAATTCTCAGGTCTTGACATACTGCAGGGTTACACAACCCTTCAGGAAAGGTATTTTCAGAGTAGTCGACTCTTAAACCATTTTTTTTCTTTGAAATTTTGAGGTCTCCCCTTGATGAAAAATCATGCATTTTTTTATTTTGTCTAAAACATGGGTTTCTTTCTACAAGACACTTAGAAGATATGTTTGACTGAAAGTGAAAGAAGAGTAACAAAAAACCCCCACAACTTTGGCAAAGTCCTGATTTGTTGTTAAATCTGTACTCAAAACTCTCAAGAACCTTATGATTCAGGATGTGGCTTTGAATGATTGAAGAGTAAAATTATATAATTTGGACATCTCTAGGGCCCAGTGACATGATATCTGAGCATGAACTTCTATACAATCAATCTGTTACCATCCAGGAATGTGGCATGAAGCCTTTGGTCCTGCGAAGTAAGGTGATCTAAAAGTTGATATCCTGCTGTTGACCAATCTGTAGTTTTTCATTGGCCTGTGCAAGGCTGATGCAACTGCTTCACTGCCCTTTCTATCTTACCCTCTGGTGCTGGTGTGGTGATTGGAGTTCACTAAGTGAAGATGCTGGTGCAGTCACTTGGAGTTCACTAGGTGAAGGTGTTTGTGCAGCAACCGGGAGCTCAATTAAGTGCTGGTACAGTGAATGGGAGCTGAGTTAAAGAGCTGCTGCAGTGACTATGGGCTCACTTAGAGTGTTGGTGCAGTGACTGTGGACTCTAAAATGCTGATGCAGTGACTGAGCTCACTTAAAGTGCTGGTGCAGTGACTGTGAGCTCACTTAAAGTGCTGGTGCAGTCACTGTGAGCTCCCTTAAAGTGCTGGTGCAGGGACTGTGGGCTCACTTAAAGTGCTGGTGCAATGATTGGGAGCTCATTTAAAGTGCTGGTGCAGTGATTGGGAGCTCATTTAAAGTGCTGGTGCAGTGACTGTGGGCTCACTCAAAGTGCTGATGCAGTGACTGTAAAGTGCTGGTGCAGTGACTGTGGGCTCACTCAAAGTGCTGATGCAGTGACTGTGGGCTCACTTAAAGTGCTGGTGCGGTGATTGGGAGCTCATTTAAAGTGCTGGTGCAGTGATTGGGAGCTCACTTAAAGTGCTGGTGCAGTGACTGTGGGCTCACTCAAAGTGCTGATGCAGTGACTGTGGGCTCCCTTAAAGTGCTGGTGCGGTGATTGGGAGCTCATTTAAAGTGCTGGTGCAGAGACTGGGTGCTCACTAGGTGAAGGTCCTAGTACAGTGACTAAGAGCTCACTAAATGCAGCCGCAGTGACTTTAAGTTCTCTAGGTACGCTTGCATTGAATGGCAGTTCATTTAATCAAAGTGCTGGTGCTGTATCCAGGAGCTGAATATGTGAAAGTGCTGGTGCAGTAACGAGGAGCTGAATATGTGAAAGTGTTGGTGCAGTAACAGGAAGCTCATTATGTGAAAGTGTTGGTGCAGTAACCGGGAGCTCATTATGTGAAAATGCTGGTGCAGTAACCGGAAGCTCATTATGTAAAAGTGTTGGTGCAGATTTTGACTATTATGCTGAAGAAATTTATGGACAGTATTGTTTAATGGGTCCGAAGAAATTTTGAAGGTGATGAAACCAACTATCCACAACTTTTCATCATTTTGCCTTCTAACTTTCTATGTATGGATGATTTTGCTACTAAGCATATGTACTTTTGATGTATTTTTTTACACACTATGGGTTTAATGGTAAGTGTTAAATGAAAAGGACTTGTACAGATAATACAAAGAAGTGATTCTTGATAATTTTGTTTCATTCCATGATTTCATCAACATAATAAATATAAGAATAATTTAAAAGTGATTATGTAGTAGTGTACATGGTTTTAGAAATTTATATAGATGCCAAATTCCTTTAAGTATCTGTTGCAACTCTGTGGGAAAAGAAGAGGTAAACAATTTGTGCAAAAAAAATCTCTTAATTACTGTTTTAATTTTATCCTCTGATGATTACATAATGATGACTGTAGACCAGTAAATCTAAATTCTCTGCTTGTGTTTTGAAGGTCAATATTGTATGCCGGAGGAAGGAGTGACCTTGTCACCAAAAGACAACATTCTCACGGCAGAGGAAATCATCAAGTTGTCTCGCCTGTTTGTGTCGGAGGGCATCACCAAAATACGGTTGACGGGTGGAGAGCCTCTTGTCCGGCCTGATTTGAAAGAAATTATAAGTAGGTTTCTCAGTGTGTAATTTAGAAGGTACTGTCATTCGAAGGTAGACTTTGAAGCAATCTGAAGTGTGTAGTAAAATATATGTGTTATTTTTCTCATGCAAATTGTACATCGTTAATTAGAAATAAACAATTATTTTCTGAGGGCGTAAACTCTTATTCAATTTTTCAATTGAAGACTTTGGACTGGCCTTTCAATGATAAAACATCTTCATTTTGTTTCATTTTTCACAATTTGCTAGGAACTTTCAAATGGCCAAAGGTTTCTACCGTTTTGAACTTAATGGCAAATCAAAGGGAACTTTAGAACCTTTCTTATTTCTAAACGAAACCCTCAAGAGTGATTTTATAAGAAGAAAAGATTTCTACCTAATCCTTTCTTTGAATTTTTTGTATCATTACTGTAGAATTATTGAGACATACATCAGCTATTGAAAAAAAAAAAATCAAGTTTTAAACACCAAAACGAAATATTTTGGACCCACGAAGAAAAAATTGTTACAGAACTAACTGAATCTTTTGATTCTGCTCGCAGGTGGCCTGAACGAGCTGAGACCTTTAGGGTTGAGACATATCGGCATCACCAGTAATGCGATAGCACTTCAGCGACGTCTGGCAGGCCTGCAGGAGGCTGGGCTTGACCAGGTCAACCTGAGCCTCGACACTCTCGTCCCGGCAAAGTTTGAATTCATCACGAGGAGGAAAGGCTTTGATAAAGTCATGGCTGGGATTGACAAAGCTCTAGAGCTCGGATATGATCCTGTGAAGGTAAGAAGATCATGTATCGTTACGACATCTTGAGTGATGAAAGCAATTAAAGAAAAACTTTTCTTGGTCAGAATTATTTGTAAAATTTTTTATGTTGCAGTCTCACAAAATGGTCTGTATGGCTGAAATCAACTCAAACTATAGAAGTAAATAAAGTTTTATGTACAGAAAGTCTGTTGTGTATCCATAGAAAGTTTATCACAAAGAAAGAGGAGCATTTTTGACATCTCTAGTAAGTGATTTTCATTTAAAGTCAATCATGCAAAATTGCAATTCGACTGTTTTGTGGGACTGCTAACTGTTTATTGATTTCTTCAGTTCTACCCTGGAGTTATAAATTGATGGCACTAATTTTTTTAAATAGACAGTTTAAATGAAAAAAAAAAAAAAAAGAAATTCTCATAAAAACAAATGAGCTATTGCTGGATTTTTCTTACTATTTAATCCATTCTCTTTTGTTTCATAATGGCGAAAAACCACACAATACAGCCTAATACAATATCTGAACTTTTTTCATGCAAGAAATATTGGTTTCATGGTCACATTTTTCAAGATTCTGGGCTTGCCTTTTTTAGTTTTCTGTAGCATAAACTTTCATTTTCTGACAGGTGAATTGTGTTGTCATGAGAGGCTTCAATGAGGACGAGGTGTGTGATTTTGTGGCCTTCACAGAGCATAAGGTAATGTGTTATCCTCCTATGAAAGAATAATACAATATTATAATAAAGAATAAAGTTGCTTGGTAATATTGGGGGGAAATCGCAAGGGGCCTATTTATTGGAGCATAAGCTTGGCCTGCTTATGCCATCAACTTTGCCACAAGGTCTTGTGTTCACAGAGGGTCAAAGATACATGATGATCCAATCAAAAAGGTGGAAAATTTTCACCCATAATGCACTTACAATCTGAACATAAAGGTTTCTATTGCACATTGTTATGTAACGTAAGTAATACTCATGAACTTTGATTCTGTTGCTGTTTCAGGAAAGGAAATTGTTCGTTCAAATAAGATTGAAATAGTTCAAGAATTTGTGTACTTTGCTCACTTTATTGCAATACCACATTGTTGAATGTTTGGTTTATGAAGATATGTGTGTTATTTGTGTGCTAATTTTTTTTTTTTTCAGCCTATTGATGTTCGCTTTATTGAGTACATGCCTTTTGGTGGTAACAAATGGAATACAAATAAGTTTGTGTCATATGAAGAGATGCTACGTATGATCAGGGAAAGATGGCCCAGCTTCAGACGTCTATCTGATAGACCGAATGATACCTCAAAAGTACGCAGTGTGCATGGTTGTTAATTCAAAAAAAAAAAAAAAATTCTTTTTCATTCTTAAAAGATAATTCCTTTCAAAGCAAAATTATATTAACAAGTTAAGCATAGAGCTTTCTCTTTATGTAGTCAGAAAGAGGCCTAAAAGTTTATTTTAAGCTCAGAGCTTTAACTCTCTATATATTATCATTTTTTTTTTGTTTCTAGTGTAGGCCTTCTCTTTTGAAATTGGAAAGGGTGCAACTCTCTCTATATTATCAGTGGGTTTTTTTTTCCCAATGTAGGCCTTCTCTTTTGAAATTGGAAAAGGTATTATATTTGTCCTTTTTATTTCCCTCCAGGCATACAGTGTACCTAGTTTTGCCGGTCAGGTGGGTTTTATCACATCCATGAGCGAGCACTTCTGTGGCACATGCAATAGACTGAGAATAACGGCTGATGGAAACTTAAAGGTGAGTAGGGAAAATCTGAGACCAGGCTATCATCTCTCATCAGCCTAAATAGGAAAAGATAATTGTGAGACAGGGAGAGTCTACTAGACACAAGTCGCTATCAACACTTTTGCTCTGGGACAAGAGATAGGGCAATTGGCCTCTAGTAAGAGGTCCAAGGTTCAAATCCCAGTGTGGGCCTAGACAATTTTTCATTGCCCCTCTATGTTCACCTAACACTAATGGATAACGAGGTCTCTTAAGACTCAGGGAAAGTAAAAGCTGCATAGTATGCAGTGGAAAACCGTGTCAGAATGGCGTATGCCGATGATAATCAGGATCCTACTCTTTGTTCCCTGAATATTCAGCCAAGCATGGGACTCACTTTACTTTTGCTCTGGAGCCTTTTGATCTTCAGCCTTGTAGATCTTTTGTTTGGGCTGAAAGAGACAGATAAGGTTTTGAACCCTATAATAGTGTAAATCATTCCTGTAATTCTGTTGACAGAAGTGTGACTTTCACTGATTTACCCAGATTGAGTCAAAAAATGCAGTTTCTCGGGCTTTTGAATATTTTTTATAGACTGGTGCATCTTGCAAAATTCCAGTTAACAAAGTAAAAATGGACAAAAGAATTATTTCAATGAGTTTTTCTTTGTAAAAGTTTTATAAGAAAGAGAGATGGGCTTATCATTATGTGCCCCATTGTTTATCCTCAACGCTCTCAGGTGTGCCTCCATGGAAATGCAGAGATCTCCCTGAGAGATGCTGTCAGAGGAAACGCAACAGACATTGAGCTGCTGGAGGTGATCGGAGCGGCAGTGAAAAGGAAAAAGAAACAGCATGCTGGTGTGTTATAAAAGCTTTTTCCCCTTTTATATATGGGTCAAAACGCGAATTGCCGTACAGAAAAGCACTAAAAACGTGACATTTTGCAAGGGGTCTCTCTT
>BLXT01006999.1:3485343-3495993 GCA_019648995.1 Plakobranchus ocellatus | reverse complement strand
GGGGGGGGGGGGGGGGGGGGGGGGGGGAGGTTACAATAATTTAAATACGTGATCTGTTAGGTTAAAATATTTCTGTGCATTCTTGAGTAGCATATAAAATAAAGAATAATAGGAAAAACAAGTACGATTTCGGTCTTTACTTCGAGAGCAACAGCCTAACGTCCTACAGATCCCTTTGTCAATAAAAGCCTAGAATCATTTGGCACTACTTCTAGATCTTAAAATGTGATCTTCTCGACCTTCGTTGCTTAAATGTTATCTAATTTGACTGTAGTGCATCCTAGCTTTGAAAATATTTACAAAATTGCGTTCATCCCTTCTTCAATACTTCTTTTTTTCTTTTACTAAACTAGACGTCTAGAAAAGAACGGGCACTCCCACTGAAAGTGCCTTCCCTATTTTTAGGTTTACTGTCAGAAGAACCCACCTAAGTTGATACCACTTCCGCCCTTGTCCGTCTGCTTTCCTGGCTCTGCTGTGCTGTCCTCGTCATAGTCCGTGATGCTATGCTGGCCATTAAAACCTCCATTTCCGCTTCCTTTTTGGCTCTCTACGTCATATGGAAGACCGCTGCCTGCCGACCCAGTGCCTGACCCTTGGCCGCCATTCGGAGTGCGAGTACTTCCGGTATCACCGCCGTTTGGCGTAAGTCTTAGTTTTGAAGAACTTCCACAATCGGGTCCCACACAAGGCGGAGAGGGTCTGTTGATGGATAAACATTTTTTTAATTGTTTGTCTTATGCTGATTAGCCGCGAAGCAGCGAGGTATGATCGACAGGACTTTCAAGAAAGGCATTCGATGATACTTATCTTCACTAGATTTGTACACTTCCGTATCTCAAAGAAAAAATAACTGTGCAGGGTTGTATGTGTGACTGATACATTTTTATGGGACTAGTAAGTCATTGGTTTTTGTATGTCTTGAACTCCTTTATCCACTCAAAAAAAAAATATATATATATATAATACATATATATAATGGAGGAGATGATGTAGGACCGATATTCATTATCAAAGGTTACCAAGACCTAGTGTGAAGGTTATGAAAAGTGGCATGGAAACTCGAGTATGGAAAGATATAAACTTATATTTGTACTTGTCTAAGTGACATTAACCTCAACTTTAAAAAATAACAAGAACAATGATTTATTGGTATAAGAACTTCAAATTTTCACTAATACTTCCGAAAGGCTTAAAATAGGAATTAAACATTCCATTCATTGTTTTGTGGCCGATATCAGTAAAAACATCATTGGTGAATAAAGATCCATCCAGAGTCAACCCTGATCTGCCAAGTTCAGCGTAATAAGCACTAACTCCCCACTAGAAATTTAGTGTACTAAATTACTTACTTCCCAGTGGTGGATTATAGGAGAAAGGCATTGCGTTCTAAGCACTAACTCCTCAATTGTGGAGGAGCGAGATTTACTGTACTTAATTACTTACTTTCCAGTGGTGGATTATAGGAAAAGAAAGGCGTAGCGTACTAACCCCTCACTCGTAGAGAACCGAGATTTAGTGTACCAACTACTTAGTTTCTAGTGGTGGATTATAGGAAAAGAAAGGCGTAGCGTACCAACTCCTCACTCGTAGAAAAGCGAGGTTTAGTGTACCAACTACTTACTTCCCAGTGGTGGATTGCAGGAGAAAGGCGGGGCGTACTTAGCACTAACTCCTCATAGTGGAGGCGCAAGGTTTAGTTTACTCATTACTTACTTCTCTGTGGTGGATGGGCGTGGGGTGGTTGTTGACGTAACCACGACAACCGCAGTGATGATTTCCTCATCATTCCCAGAACCCATCACTGAACAATCCTGCGGGTCTTCGTAATGGCAGCCAGACCCGGCGTAGATAATGTCAGTAGTGGCGCCCTCTCTGGTCGTCGTATGCTGTGAGGGTTTTGTGGATCGTCGTCATAATTTTGGAAAGGAGGGGGTGGGGGGGGGGGGGGNNNNGTGGGATAAAGAAGGAGAAGACGTGAAAAAGGTGAGATAGAGAAAAATGGTGAATACAGAATAATCCACAAGCAAAACCATTTGGCATTGTTTACCAATCCTTTTACAATATATAAGTTTTGCTGGTGTAGTGCGATTGAAACGTTATGATATACCTCGATATGAGTGTATTTTTTATAAATTTAAAACTCCTAGATACAAATCAGTTTCAATGAATGGACAAATTAGGTAGGAACAACAGAAGAAAAGGGTTTAGAAAAAAAAAAAAACATACGGAAAAAGAAAGCAATCAAAGCATACTGAGAGACAGACTGATGATGTGAAACGGACAAATATCTGGTAAGATAGATAGATAGATAGATAGATAGATAGATAGATAGATAGATAGATAGATAGATAGATAGATAGATAGATAGATAGATAGTTAGATAGATAGATAGATAGGTAGGTAGGTAGGTAGGTAGGTAGGTAGGTAGGTAGGTAGGTAGGTAGGTAGGTAGGTAGGTAGGTAGGTAGGTAGGTAGGTGGTTAAGCAGGTAAATAGGTAGACCGACAGACAGACAGAAAATAAATATCATAGAAATAATCATGCGACCTTTGTGGAGAAAGCGGAGAATGTCGTGGGAAGAAGAGCAGCAGACATCACTGATATACACCCTAAGAAGTCTGAGCAGGGAAAGCCATTTATTGATATCATTTGAAATGAGTCGCCTGATTGGCTGATTCATTGTCGATACACCCAGTCCACCACTTAGAGGTGATATCAGGATCTCTATTAGCTCATTGTTCTCTCACACGCTATAATTTATCAATTTGTTGTTTCACAGAATCGGTGAAAAGAATTGTCAAAAGCCTTTAATAAATGATTGAGATTAAAAACAAGAAGAGAAAGCTCAAAACTGGAATGAAGGTCTTAGACAGCAAGCAGATCTGTCTGTTTAAAGCATCCTCTCACTAATGATAGTATGTTTGTCATAGAACTCAGCTCAAACAATACTACACTGGAGATGTATATTATAGAGGAAAAAAAGTCACGGAAAAACTAAAGGAATGTATGGTGTTCAGGAATGACCAGAATTCAGAAACCGGTATACCTTATGCCCTTAACAAATAGTGCAATATGTTTAAGGGTCTTGTACAACTCTGAGAGAAGTCGTAATTAGCTAAATATCACATGAAACACTTTCATCAAAAAAAAATTGTTTATATTCATATATATTTTTTCTCTTTAAAAAGCTTCCTTAAAAAATCACGTGTCCTGGATCAAAATCCATATATAGCTCTATGCAGTTTTCCGCATTATTGCAAACTTGACAGAAAGAAGTTTCAGGCATTTGAACGGTTTAAAATATCGCAATGGTGACTTCATTCTCATTCAGACTGGATTCAAGACCTAAAATTAGACAATCGCTAACTTCACAGAGAAGTGCGTGTCCATCAAGATACATGGCACTATTGCAATACAGCGAACATTTGCCTAGACAGATATAGCCGTTAACTTCACAGAGAACTGCGTGTCCATCAAGATACACGACACTATTGTAATACAGGGAACAGTTGCCTAGACAGATACAGCCGTTAACTTCACAGAGAGGTGCGTGTCTATCAAGATACAATACAATATTGTAATGCAGGGAACAGTTGCCTAGACAGATACAGCCGCTAACTTCACAGAGAGGTGCGTGTCTATCAAAACAATACAATATTGTAATGCAGGGAACAGTTGCCTAGACAGATACAGCCGCTAACTTCACAGATGAGGTCGTGGCAATCAAGATACACGACACTATTGTAATACAGGGAACAGTTGCCTAGACAGATATAGCCGTTAACTTCACAGAGAAGTGCGTGTCTATCAAGATTCATGACACTATTGTAATACAGGGAACAGTTGCCTAGACAGATACAGCCGTTAACTTCACAGAGAGGTGCGTGTCTATCAAGATTCATGACACTATTGTAATACAGGGAACAGTTGCCTAGACAGATACAGCCGTTAACTTCACAGAGAAGTGCGTGTCTATCAAGATACAATACAATATTGTAATGCAGGGAACAGTTGCCTAGACAGATACAGCCGCTAACTTCACAGATGAGGTCGTGGCAATCAAGATACACGACAATATTGTAATACAGGGAAAATTTCATACTCATGAAACAAAATGCTGGTTTTTATTTTTAAAAATGAGGGATTTTTAAAAATAGTCAAAATATCAAATTCTTCGTGATGAAAGATAACACAGAGAAATAGATTATTAATGAATTAGTTTTTCAACAAAATAATCATTAAGACATAATCATTCACGCACATTAATATTTCTTACAAAACTCAATAATGGTTACGCGGAAAAAAATAAAATGGAAAATGGCAAACGAAATCAGAATAAATAAACAAAAATAAAATAAAAACTGCGTCTAATTGCTAATACGGAAATAAAAAAATGAACAATTTTGTTTCTATTAGAAAATGGATTAACACGGAATGCAACTACATAGACTTAAAAAAAGCAAAAAAAAAAAAAACAATATCAAAGGAAGGTCTCGCAATGTATGACTACTTTAGAGGAACAGAAGCGACGCCCCATCATACAAATGCCATGAGTTTGCTATTAAATGGAACCTTGTATTTTTTTATTTTTTTTTTTATTTGAATCCGATTAAAAAAACAAAAAGAAACCAGTATTGAAGCTTAAGTTGCTTGTGTGGACTCCTTAGTGCCCTATATCAACTTGTTATCATGAGAGCATTGGGGTTCATCCGCTGTATTGAATAACTAATCTAACCTTGCTCCAGATGAGAGGAATTCTATCTTTCAATGAAAATATCACTTTACTTAATCAAGTTTAATTAAAAATAGATAAAAAAACTTTTATTATTGATCGGTATAATTTACCAATATGGATAGGCCTAGCTATTTTAGTGCGTTTAGAGCATGCATGCATTTCCATAATGCTAATATTAAGCTATATTATATTACTTTAAAAAACAAACAAACAGATAAATATCTACAAATCTAGGAAAGAGAGAGATTATTGAAGATAAAGACAGAAACAGACCAATGCATAAGACAATGTATAAAAAAGATAATGTTGAGAATGGGAAAAAATACTGATAATATATTAATCAACTCAGTCCAACAGTTAGTCGGCAATCTCAATGCCGGAGTTAAAATACAAAGATTACCTTTAAAACAATAATGATTTTGAAACAATCGTAATGTATAGAGCCTAAGGTGCACTATCTTTGCATCATTCTAAATAAAAAGATGAAGTTATGGAAATATTAGCGAAAGATCTCGAAAAACAGTTTATTTTTTTTTAAGATAGTCTCAAACATTAGCAGCAAAATTTCTGTTTAAAATTGCCATGCCTAATGTAGATATCAGTAGTCATTTTGTAATCACACTGATTTCTGTGCCGGAGATATTCTCAAGAAGCTTACATTAGCCAGGTCCATTCTCATTGCAAATCTCTTCATCGTGAGAATAGAAAACGGAAAAGTAACAAGTCACTTCTAAATGAAGAATGGGATAGCCAGATGCCTTTAAATGAGAAAGATGAAAGCGTAGCGGTTAAACCTAGGGTTTTTTTTTACTTCGTAACACATACATTAAATAAAAACAGAGAGACTTCATGCCAATACAGAACTCTTCAGTTTCTTATTGAATTTAACTGTTAGGTCTACTATGATACTTGTTACATATTATTCTGCTTCAGGGAAAAAAGAGAGGGAAGTTAAGAAATTTTATTAAACGTGTGCACTTTACACACTTACAGAAACTAAAACAGAAGAGAAAAAAGAGATCTGATCAAGAACACTGTAGTTATACATTCGGAGTACTTTTCTCCTGAACCACCAAATCTACCCAAACAACTTGTTAAAACCTTTTTTTGGGGGGGTGGGGGGGTGGGGAGGGGGAGTAAATTTTGTTCCTTTTTCAAAGTAATATAGCCTCCTTAAATAGAATATAACTACTTCTGTATCGTACGCTAACGAAGGCCCTCATTTTCTCAAGTAATTTGTCTCCTCAAACAATATTGATTTGTGATAATAGCATTGTCTCCATTTTAATGAGTCCATTTATTTTCATACCAGTGTTTTGAAGAAGTCAAAAAAGCTGATTTTTTTGTCTTCCTAAAGTGAAATTGCCAGTCACATAAAAAA
Source organism: Plakobranchus ocellatus (assembly GCA_019648995.1). Lineage (NCBI taxonomy): Eukaryota > Metazoa > Mollusca > Gastropoda > Plakobranchidae > Plakobranchus > Plakobranchus ocellatus. The sequence goes on along the minus strand of BLXT01006999.1, from coordinate 3,489,874 downwards.
AAGGAAATGCTTAGAAAAAACGGATCTCTTTTCCTAATGAAGTTGACTACACTTTCTGTCTGCTTCAGCACTAAACACGGAACTTTTTTCCTTAAAGAGTTAACCCTACAATTATCTGTCTGCTTCAGCAGTAAACACGGAACTTTTTTCCTTGTGGAGTTAACCCTACACTTTTCTGTTTGTTTCAGCAGTAAACACGGAACTCTTTTCCTTATGGCGTGCACCCTAGACGTGTCTGTCTGCTTCAGCAGTAAACACGCAACTCTTTTCCTTATGGAGTTAACCCTCTACTTGTCTGTCTGCTTCAGCAGTAAACACGGAACTTTTTTCCTTATGGAGTTAACCCTACACTTGTCTATCTGCTTCAGCAGTAAACACGCAACTCTTTTCCTTAAAGAGTTAACCCTACAATTATCTGTCTGCTTCAGCAGTAAACACGCAACTCTTTTCCTTATGGAGTTAACCCTCTAATTGTCTGTCTGCTTCAGCAGTAAACACGGAAATTTTTTCCTTATGGAGTTCACCCTACCTTGTCTGTCTGCTTCAGCAGCAAACACGCAACTCTTTTCCTTATGAAGTTAACCCTACACCTGTCTGTCTGCTTCAGCAGTGCAAGTGTTGGATTACAAGTAGAGCAAGAGGACTAGTTTTGCGGTTACAAAATTACGAACTTTTCAGTAGCTGTTGCGTAATTCTCTTACGTATCGTATTAATGTTTATGTCAATTTACAATCCTTAGTTCTAAATCGTTTGTTTACAAATGAAGCTCCTATTATTTCAACATTCACGACAGCCAAAGAGGACTAATCAAGAACATGCAAATTTATAAATTTAATACTTCACAAAACATCACATGAATTTGATCTTTTAAAAAATGTCTAAACATCTGTTACAATAAATAAATAAACTTTAAAATAAACCTTTGTAACATAAAAGAGAACTAAACCGAAAGACAGGAGCAATAAAACTACAAAAGCGATGCCAACGATAAGTTATATATGCCTATATCTAAAACTAGAATAGATAAAAATAGAGGGCATTCGGTATAGGTCGTTCCCAAGTCCTAGCTTAGTTTTACACTAGAGCTAAATGACTTTGGGGTCAGTAGAACGTACGCTCGGGCTCTCTAAAACTATCAGATTTATCGCGAAATCTTAATTTCTCCATATCATCGCATTTTTATCATGCTTTACTTTTAGACTCTTATGTTTTACACGCCCAAAGTTATGGATCGTAAACATAGTAATAATAATTAAGTTTTAAAAGCTTTTTTTCCCTATTCTTTCTCATTCTATTCAAGAATCAACTGGATGACCCTGCTCCGGATTTGCTATGTTACCCTCATTGCTGATTCTATTTTTATACCTAAACGATCGGTGATGAAGCTTTTGTTTCATATAAATACAAGATTAATATTATGAATGAGTAAGATCTAGCATAATGAAAAAATCTTACAGTCTAGAATACTCTTGACTGACTTGGGTTTTTGTGCACATAGCCAGTCCACTACAATGTGATTTCAAGCTTTCAGGCCCTTATCAGGCCATGACGATGGCTGGGAGTCAAACCCTTGACCTACAGATCACAGGGAGGGTGCGCTATGCATTGCAACAATTTCCCAGATGCCCTGAATTCAAGTCATTATTGGCGCAGTAATCTTTGTGACTAAGAAAAGCAACGATTAAAAACCTGGCTTTGCGTTGCTTTGATTTGTTGCTTTTGCTGTTGCTTGGCATAAGAAACAAATGTTGAAAGAACATTGGGGCAGTTTGAGGAAGTAAAATTTTAGGAAAGCGAAACAGAGGCTTATCAACAATGATATTTACGTTATGCATTTAAATAACAATTTCCTTTCGCTTAAAGTGATTGGAAACTCGAATTTGTTTTATCTATTAAAGGTTTCTTTTTTTAAACACCCATGCAAGCAAGAGTTCGTAAGTTTCGTTTTATTTCATAATATGAGATTTTTTTATAATGCTTGTCACCACCGTGAGAAAGCTATTTTTTTATATAGAAGGGCATGGCACAAAAAATAATCTAGAAACTTAGAAACACTGTAACCAAAATGAAAGGAAAAAAGTAGTATCTAGCATGAACACTTCGAGCGCTAAACACGAACTCATGCTAGACAAAGCCAAGACAGTGCTAGCAGTCAAAATACACAAGCAAAGTCTAGACCGGGCTGCATCCAGTATCCAACGCCCACTGGATGGATCATAGTTACAGCAGCACAAACAGATTTTATAAAGAAGAAGAATGTACCAGTCTAGAAAAGCCGGCTGACATGTCCACCCCGGCAAGAACAATCCTGGCTGTAGGCAGAGGGCTGGCGTCTGCGTCTTTGCGCATGTGCGCGGCCAATTGGTATGGCAGCACTATGGTTGTGGTGTCAGAACGAGAGAGACCCTCTCTGTAGTGGCCAGATGGATTGCTAGCGTTGCTGATGGCAGGACTGTAGCTGAACTTCACCCAGGAGTTACGATCATCTTTTTCCTCTTCATCTTCTACCGCTCCGTCTCCACTATTGCTCGCACCAACATCATCACTGTCATCTTCGCCATCTGAATCATTATCATAAACTGCCAGCACACTTTCTGTGGAGACCTCCGCTGTAGCTGTGGTAACTTCATCTTTAGCTGGATTTTTGCCAAGCGGAAAGTTTTGAATGAAATCATTGAAGCTTGAGAGAGTTTCGTAGATCTCCGAATGTCTGTCAGACTCATCGGGGCTACTGAGCCGTTGAAAAGTCTCGCTCCTATCCGATTTCTCTGCCTCAGGTTCTTGAGGAGACATTTCGAAGATGCTCTCTTTATTGTCATCTTCATCATTATCGTTATTATACTGCTCGTCTGTCATCACATCAGTATCAGGATGAAATTGAACTTGATGGTCAGAGGGATAAACAACTGATTTATGAGAAAAATCCTCACTGTCAAATTTGCCCGTTCCAATATCCTCATGTCTTTCTGGATCGGTTATTTCAGAACTGTGATACTGGACATCAGAGGTCAGTGCCTCCGCCTTGGGCCTCACCCTAGCAATGGTTTCATAGTGACATTGTGGTTTCATTGTCTTACCAGGGGCCTGGGCATTTACAGCATCAAAGGTTGTGGACCATCGCTGGCCTGTATACATGGGGTAATTTCTATCCTGACCACCGTATTTCGGTCCACCTCTATAGGTTGGACTCAGTCTGGTCTCATCACCTTCTCCCAACGCTCTGTACTGTTCTGAGTAGTCCTGCCTAATCACCTCTAACCCACTAGGATGAATGTAGGTATCATAGCGCTTTCTGTTCGGCTCCAGAACACTGGCTTTCCTCCACTCTATGTTGGCAGGGGATATGTGTTTATTCTGATATCCAGACAAAGACCGATCCGTCTCCGCCTTTGATAACTTTATCGGCTGATGTGACTGGACTTGTCCAGACCTCATGCTTAGGTGTCTATTAAGCGCGGGGCTTGTTCGTTTTCGACGCTGCTAAGAAAAGATTATGAACATCATCATAGTCAAAGATACGTTCAATTCTATTGCTCTGATGAAAAAAAAAGGTCACAAAACAACGATGTATGGCGGTGTTTTTTTTTGTTTTCATTCGACAAATCTTCTCGCTAATCTTTCAAAGGATAAAAAAAATAGTACAGTCAAACAATGTGGTTTGTTAAATTTGAAAGACAAAGCACCATCCAAAAAGATTTAATCGGAGGGCTATATTTTACCACATTTTGTCAGGGACTATATTTTATTCAGCAAGAGTAAACCTCAACAAAAGCAACGGAATTCGAATAGTTTTTGAAATTTTCAAGAACGCAAAAAAGTGAGTATAATTTTATGTGTTTTTCTATCAGGGCCAGATGATTAAGACAAGCAATAGAATTTCATACAATCAAATGTTTGGCGTTGAGTATGTTTTTTCAACATCTTCATCTTTATAAAAGAGAACAAGTTGTTAAATTTAAAAGTATTCTCAAAATAATGAACAACAGGAAAACGATCCAAGAAAATAAAAGCAGAAAGAAAAAAGAAAAAAAAAACAATTGCCATATATTTCAGAGGAAAATGTTTTACACGATTTAGTAATACTAATTAGATGTAAATACTTTGGACCTAAAATTTTTTTCATTTGGAATAATAATGTCAACAGTCAAGTCAAATCCAAGGTTTCGACAAGAACTATAAAGCTGATGAATTTTCGGTACACAGAGACGAATCTCATTGGTTTGTTTAAGTGTCAGATTCTAGCATTGATTTATACACCAGACACCAGGTGTACGACGAGTCATGGTTTTAGCGTAGCAATAAAAAAAAATCTTTAATAAAAGTACTATAGATAAATAGGTAAGGACAGTTACAAATGAAAAAAATTTGTTTAAGAAAAAAAAAGCATTATTTCAGCTGATTTCTGATAATATGCTTCAAATTAAATGTTCAAATTAAAAAAAAAAATACATGTTACGATTTTTTTCCTACTTTCTTAATTCGGATTTATTTTATTTTTGCTTTACTTTTTTTTCTTTTTTTTTTTTTTTTT
>BLXT01006999.1:3449862-3461328 GCA_019648995.1 Plakobranchus ocellatus | reverse complement strand
GGGGGGGGGGGGGGGGGGAGGAAGCGTCGGTGGCATAGTAGCTGCAGGGATTCTTCTATCGCGGGTTCGAGCCCCGCTATAACCACCCTGGCCTGACGGAGGGCCTGAAAGCTTGTGATCACCTTGTTGTGGACTAGCTATGCACAATAAAAAAAGAAAAAACCTAACTCTCATCATGTCAACTTCTCGACCGCCTATCTCCCCTCTCAGGATAGGAAAACGGAGATCTCTCGTCCTCTTTGTATCTCCCAGCTGGGCGTAGTTCGCCACAACTGGCACAGCTTTCCCGCTCGCTAGTCGAAGAACTCCATCCCTTGTTTCATTCTGGAGACTGTCTGTCACATCCATAGCATGACCTACGCTTGCTGCAGAATCTTTCTCGCGCCCTCTCGCGGCGCCGTCGCTATCACCCCTTTTCTCTTCGCTAGGAAGCTTGAATATGTGCAGTTTCGAGCGATATAACCGAATCTTTGCACTTGAAACACGACCGCTGATTGTTCGTCCTCGTCTTTAGTTCCCCAGCACATTGATCATCGCCGTCTCTCTTCTCGTGTTCACGAGGCCGCACAGTTTCCATCATAGGTCTAGCACCAGATCTACGTGGTTGATCATACAGATCTCGTTTAAGGGTCAATAGGTACAAGTCTGCCTCTTTGCTGAAATTCCCCAGGTCACGAAGGACTTTCTCACTTACATACATCGCCAGATCCTCTGGGCAGGCATCCATAAACTGTTCTCGGACGAACAAATTCCTTAGTGGATCGTAGGTCCTCTTGGTTCTCCCCAACTCGACCAATCGTTTTAGATACGTCTTGATTCTCACTATAAACATCTCGGCACTCTCGCCCTCCTCCAGTTTAAAAATAACTGTGCCAGTATCCATCATCTATCATATCGTATCTCTTCATCAATGCATTCTTTACCTCAACTTAATCCAAGTCTTGGGCCCGCTTAAGTCGCCCGTAGCAATCAAGAGCCCGTCCAGTCAGGTGTGCACCCAGGAAACTCGCCGACTTCTGTCGACGTCATTGGCTCATTTCTGTGAATCTTTTGAATCGCGTTACTCAGCTGTCCAAATCATCATTTCCAACCCCAAAATGTTGCAATTTTGATAGTTTGGAAAGTCTGTCCCACCTATTGGATGCGACTCTAGGTCAGTCTTAACGCCGGCTTGAAGGCGTCATTTCTCTAACTTCAGTTCTTTCTCTTTTCATGCTTCTTATCCCTTCAGTTGAAATGTTCTTCCTCTTTCCCGTTCAGCGTGTTCTGCTCTTTCTCGCTTCGGTTGAAATTTCTTTCTCTTTCTTGCTTGGCAAGTTGTCCGAATTCTTACTTCAAATATTCTCCTCTCTTCTCGCCTCTGTATCCCCAGTAGGTCGGCCTATTTTACAATTACCTCTCTCGAGCCCATGATGATTCTTCTTGCTAGTTAGTGTTTTAAATAAGATCTAAATCTACTTTTGATCCCTTCCTCTTGTCAGGGTCGCCAAAAATGTCGCGAATGGCTTTGCGTTATACAGTTATAGGCCTGGCTGAACACTGCCTGTGACAAGGAGTTCTTTTAAAAAATCAAAAGAACAGAAATGACTCCAAGTTTTAATAAAAATTGAACGAGAATTTTGTTAATTTAAATCAAGAACACTTTCAGAAAAGTTAAGTAATTTTCTCTAGGTCTCCACATTCATAAACATCAGCAGTCTATCAATTGGCGAGCTCTTCAACAATCTCTCAACGCTCTATTTTTATACCACACGGGCTTATTGGGTCATTATTATTCAAAAAAACGCTCATAGAAAAGCTGAATTTACAATCTTCTGTAATGGGGTCAGCTGCAAGTATTGACCAATCAAATTCTCTTATTTATCCTTCCCTTAATGCGTAAAAATCACCTGCTATCTCGTCTCCAGGATTTAATCAAACAACTTTCTGTATAATGTTCTCACACATTCGAAGAACCTTCTAGAAATTCCTAGATCTAAAAAGGCGAGCAAAAGCTGAATTGGAATAATAAATATTACAATTGAACAAGGTTAGATCAAAAGATCAGCCGTTCGGGTTTAGATATAGACTCAACTCACAATAGTCAATTTCGTCACACATACAAATAAATCAGAGCATGGCAATTGCATAACTTTTCATTGATAAATGATTTTGAAACATCCTTCATATGTTTTCAAATGAAGTTATAAAGAAGAAGATCTGGGCATTTGTGAAACAACATGAATTAATTCAAAGATATAAAGTAACAATTTAATTTCGTTTAGAGAAATTTGAATTGAACAAAAATCGTGACACTCTTCAAAACGAAATAATAGAAAAAAATAATTTTTGTTTACCAGAATGACAGAGGATATACTAAGAACATAGACACAACGTTAGGGTGCTGTGTTAACAGTCTGTCTATTGTGCGATTATGATTGAACAAAGCTGCACAACATTAGGGTGCTGTGTTAACAGTCTGTCTATTGTGCGATTTTGATTGAACAAAGCTACACAACATTAGGGTGCTGTGTTAACAGTCTGTCTATTGTGCGATTATGATTGAACAAAGCTAATGCATTCAACACTGTGATTTTTACTAGCTTAAGCAGTGCGGATAACATCAATTGTAGTAATATTATGCTAATGACCATAAGATCATCATCTACACAATGTGCATCACATCTACATGCATGGCATGATGTGAACGCTAGAACACGTATTGTAAGTAATAAAAGAAGCAAAAGTTTAAATTATTCTTTTCATTTTTAAAAATTCATTTTCAGGACTTTAAAAATTGAATATTTGCATTTTTTAAAAACAAGTGCACATGTGCCGGTTTGAATGAAGGTTTACAGTAAATGTGAATGAGCAACACAGGAAAGAAGTACAAAACTACCATCGCTCTCGGGTGTTGAAGAAAGGCCCACTAAAATTTTCGATGTTGTCATTGAGAAAGTGTTACCAGGGATTTGATCTGAAATTGATGGAATAGATAAAAAAAAAAGAATGTGAACTTAGAGGAATAATTATGGAATAAATAAAACAAAAAAAACAAACAAAAACAAACGAAGAAAGGTGATATTTACAACATCCGCATGAAAAAAGAGGAGGGGAAAAGCATTTCGAAATATACAACCATTTGAGTTCAGACTCCCGTAAACATCAGGCAATAATTGATGTTTTTTTTTCTTCTTGGAATGAATTTTATAATTTACTTGTTAATGAATTATAATCTAGATGCAGTCCTCTTTTAAATTAAAGTATAAGGAATGAGGTAAGAATCTCAACGAAATGCCTTTATTGGACTTTACCCTGTGATGTATTGCTTTAGAGATCTAGATCCATTTAAAAAAAGAACTTGCACATGGAATTTCCATTTTTTTTTACGTTATAAAGTAAAATAATGTACACATAGACAAATTGTAGCGAAAAAAATATTAAGATTCATTTTATGCTTTTTTAGAAGTTTTATTCCTTCGTGATGAAGGAAGAAAAAGAAAAAAAAAACAAAAACAAAACAACCAACCGTAACTTTCTGAAATCGTATTCGTTAGTAAGCAATCTGAAAAGTTTTCTTCTTCTTGAATCTGCCAAATTTGGTGATGAAACTTGATGAAAAAAACCTCTAAGAACATCATGTGATTTGAGGGTTCAGGTTTTATAAACTGAAAAAGGTGATAGTCATCTTAAAGCTCTTATCCCATAGTCTCTGATCTTCAGTTTCTTTCATGTTTCTTTCATGTTTCACTGATAAAGAAAAATATTACTTGCGAAACGTTTTATTGTACTGGTGGTTTTTTTTAATTTAATTTGGTGGTTGTCCCTTTAAATTTGTAAATGCAAACAAATAATAGAATTTAGTCTGCCATATTATAATTAGAACTTTGATTGGTTCAAAGGATCAGCCCCCGGTTAGAAGGTGTTGTCAAGGAGGATCTTACATGCAACCAAATTAGATTGCAACACTCCCTTTATATGAATGTTAGATATTTAAATCGATCCGTTTGCAGCTTTTTAGGGGAACTAGGATGGAAGTCTGATTTCAAAGGTCTGCTATACAGGACAAGCTTGCTATACTATAGTTATATATATATATATATATATATATATATTGCTACTGAAGAAATCGCTAACAGTATTGTTGTGGAAGCACACAGTGAAGAAAGGATGAATATTATCGTAAGACAAATGTTACAAGTGACATTAATTGTGTCTACATAGCGACCACTTTGATTCCGACCTGAATGGTTTCTGTTCTAAACTTTAAAATTGTTTAATAAATTTTTGTGATGCTTTGTTCATTATCTCATTCATAATTTCAAAAATAAGTGATGTACATGATGTTGCAGTGTTATGTCTTTCAATGCTCTATACGATGAGAAAAGACGTATTCTTTACATTAAAACAGTTGAATTAAAAAAAAAAAAAACAACTGTTAACTGCCTGTGTTGAGGGAGCTCTTTCCGTAGCACCATCTATGAACTCTATCATAGATCTTCTTATTCTGCGGATACATCTTTTTAGCACACCAAAGAATTAGACCATTCTACACTTCCACTTTCCTCAAATTTACACAGCACTAAAACATTTGCGGCTATTTCTATGTAACGTTACATACTTGACTATTCAGCAGTTGCGTCTATGTTCTATTTCAAAGATCTTGACTATTCCGCAGCAGGATCTATATTCTATTACAGAGATCTTGACTATTCCGTAGCAACATCTATGCAATATTAATTTGATGTTATCAAACAACTAGGCTGTTCCACCGCTACATTTATTCTCAGCTTAGCATGAGCCCATGCTTTGTTAAAGTTTTCTTATTTTGTAAAAGATTTAACGTTTACAGTCATATTCTGAGCTAATATGCACACGATTTCACCATTTCAGGCTTTAAATTAATGATTAAAGAGACTAGATTATTTTTTTCTCAATCAAAAAGGATGAAAACAGTTCTACGTATTGGAAGATTTTCCATTTTACCCTAGAGCGTGTTTGGTAATGTTTATCATACAGAAAAATAAATTACATCTAGGTTTACTCTAGGAAAAAAAATGGATAGAGCTTGGATAATAACATGAAAAAAGCAAAGCAAATACATAAAATATTTCTTTACTTTCGACTGAACACGTGGCAAAGAGCTGTCGCTTTTTTTGTTGATGTTTTTGTTCCTAACTCAGGCTTGATTTCAATACATCGTTCATCAAAGGATAAGTGTCAAACTAAATGTTTATTAAAAAGCGGCTTCGATAGAGAAACTAGGCAAGTTCAAAGGATTGAGTCCCTCAGACCATTAGTCTGTGGGACGTGTCAGTTTTGGACAAAAGAAAAGAAAACACACAGAATGTTATAAAAATTAGGCAATCAAAAAGTGTGCTTTGGAATGGTATGAGTTTTAAATGCATAGTTATGGATGTACTACCCGGCCCATGCTAAGGCTTTTCAAATGAAAACGTGATAGTTCAAGGACTTTGCATCTTTGTTTACTGTAAAAGTTATGTATTATTTCTATAAATAAGCATTCAGCCATTGCCGCGAGTTCTATCATGTAATAACCAAGATATTAATGTTCCTTATTTTTTTAAAGCGAAAACACAAACAGATATAATCGAATAATTGATTAGAGTTACCAGCCATGGGTCTTTGAGCGTCTATAGCAACCTTCACTTTATCCATCCTGCGCTGTATGATTACTGTGTGCCAACGATCATCCCCCAGGGAATGTCCGGCAGATAGGACCTGAGGGGACATACACACACATTATGATACAGGATCGATGATACTCGCTTATTTTGTTTCTGTCAGACTAATTAAAAAAAAAGCAATTTTTTCAGGATGCATTTATTTCGCGTACAATCGTTTCTGTCTTTACGGAACAGATCATCTTTGGTATTTGAACTGGAGCCCTTGGTTTTCTTTATGAGTTACGAAGCTAACAATGTTCGTTTCATGTCAAATTGTTTAAAATTATTGGCTGATAGGCTACCTCCTGAACTTGATCTATCATTTCTGCGCCTTCAGAATGTCTACAGTTATTCAATAAGCTAGACCTCACTTATTTCAATTTCAATGCCATATTGTGCATTTTCTGGAGGATGGATATTAGTTAATATTTGACCCTTACCAACTTCCAGCGTAGAGCTTTAGATGAGATCCCACTCTCAGCAGCCAATCGAGAACTTGACTACAAAGCTTCTTCACAAGACACTCGTAGGCGCTATCTAATGCACACTCACACACACAATATTATACTTTCCGTCTATTATAAACGTTTTGAGTTTTAAAAAAATCTTGTATCGTTTATTTTAATGGCTTGAAGAATGAATACCTAACCGTGGGTGAGATGTCAGTCACAGCAAGTTCTTTTCTTAGAAACTAAAGCGTTCACATTTTCTATTGAAACTACTCGAGCAACTTTTTAGCTCCTTTCAAAGCTTTACATAACAGACAAAAGAAATGTAAATTAAAGAGCAGTATCGTCAGTGTTAAATCTATGGACGATACCGCTCTTAAATTTGCTAGTGCAGCACTCAAGTCTAATACAGACTGAAAATTGTAAACCCGAAAATCGCCCAAAAACTCTTGCTACTTATTTTTCAGATGAAAACCTTAACTAGCGTACATCCTCCAATCCCTTTAATCCATAGTTCCCTAAGTCTATAGAAAGTATCATGAGCTCCAAACTCTCACCTTTGCCCCACTGCCGACAATGACAGAGAGGAAGAGAGTTCCCTTCTCCAGGTACAGCTCCAGCCCGTCCCCGTTCTCGCCCGAAGTGAGGAACAAAAGCCCAGAGCCGTGCATCGTTCGGAACCTGAGGGAGATGTCTTCTGCCTGGGTCGACGCTTCCTGGGGCATGGACACCTTCAGGTACTGGGTGCCGTCAAACCGCAGCGTCACTGCGGCTGTGTGTCATGTGTGTATGTGGGGTTGTTTTTTTTTTTGGTGAGTGTGGGTGTGTGTGTGGGGGGGGTGAGGGATGTGTGGAGGATTAGCAGGATAAAATAGACGATGCAATTAAAGGGAATAAAATAACAGGATAGTTCTAATCATCTTATGTCGTGCCTGTCGAGTTTGAGTTGAGACGTGTTGATATTTCTGTTTCCTCTCAGTACGTCTGAATTATATTCATTTCTTTTCAGAAAGATTTCACTAACGCTATCAAACCATATTCTATGCTGCCTTCTCCTTTTCCGTTTTCCTCCGATTGTCATTTCTAAGTAAATATTTTCAGGATATTATGATGTTGTAACATTGGATATAACCGATACAATTGTCAATTCCCACTCCTCCAAATTTGACAGTGGTTTGAACTAACCATGGAAGCCCTGATGTGCCCTTAACTGAGTAATACGTACGGCCTGGGTAAATGTGATAAATAGGATAGGAAAGAAGAAAGCCCTGACCTTTTCATTTTTGCTCGATGGACTAACTCACACTGCCTGTTCAACAGTTAATTAGAAATACAAAAAGCTATGATTGTATCCTTACCTGACTGACATACGCTGCCTGTGTAACCAGTGGCTCGACAGTCACACGTGAATCTGTTCCAGCCCTCTACACACTTGCCTTGATGAATACATGGCTGGCTCGAACATTGCGGCTCCATCTGTGTAAGGTGGCCAATTCCGGGAATTCATGACGAAGAAAGACAATGAAAATGTGGAGCAAGTGTTGCCTATTTCACATTGTATATACATTCGCAAGAAGACAAAAGATTGAAAGACTTTCTTTTGAACATTCAGAAATATTTTTTGAAAGCCATACGCTGAAAAAAGATTTTTTTTTTATAGTATACATTTTTTTTCTCCCTTAGGTTCCCTACTTGACAGTCTGAATATCTCTTCTTGGTGTTCTGCGATTGTCCGTATGCAGGTGTATTTTATTAACTATATGCTTATCTTCTTCAGTTTTCTCTAACGTTACAAAAACTGAAAGCTTGAGGTTAAGCTTTCCCTCGGCTACCCTTGGTAAATTATCTTATAACCTTGTTCTCATTATTCACAAACCTCTTTAAAAAGTGTTTCCAGTATTGTCATGACGCACACGGCTGTCTCAACCAGTCCACAGAGTGGCCCTCAACTGTTTGCAATATCTCACAGCATCACTGGCTGTCCCAACCAATCCCTATAGTGGCCTTCGTCTATTTACAATATCCCACAATATTAATGGCTTTTCCAACCAGTCCACACTGTGGCCCTCAACTGTTTGCAATATCTCACAGCATTACTGGCTGTCCCAACCAATCCCTACAGTGGCCTTCGTCTATTTACAATATCCAACAACATTAATGGCTATTCCAACCAGTCCACATTGTGGCCCTCACCTGTTTGCAATATCCCACAACATTACTGGCTGACACAACCAGTCCACACAGTGGTCTTCCCCTGTTTGCTATATCCCACAACATTACTGGCTGGCGCAACCAGTCCACACAGTGGACCTCACCTGTTTGCAATATCCCACAACATTACTGGCTCTCCCAACCAGTCCACACAGTGGCCCTCACCTGCTTGCAATATCTCACGTTACTAGCTACCCCAACAAGTCCACACAGTGGCCCTCACCTGCTTGAAATATCCCACGTTACTAGCTGCCCTAACTAGTCCACACTGAATGGCCCTCACCTGCTTGCAATATCCTACAACATTACTCTTGCTCTGCAGCTTGGCCGCGGCGACCAGGTCCACCATGTTTCCATTGACCACCAGGTCTTGCAGGCAGCCCACGTAGAAGAGCTCGAACATGGCTGTCCACAAGTCTCTGGGCAGGGAGCTCACATTGATAGAGGGCGCCACTCCCCCAACATACAGCTCTCCGTGGAGGTCAAAACGGTCAGAGAGGCGGGACGTGGAGAACTGGGCTTTGCGGTCATCCACGGAGATCGAACCTTTGTTGTCGTAAAACTCGAAGAACACGTTGTGGGGATTCCCGTCCGAAATAGAAGCTCGCGTCGCTTTAATCTGACAGGGTAAACGGTAGGAAACGTGTAGAGAGAGACTTTTAGTTCATAAGAGAATTTGTGTTTTGTGGCTGGGATATACTTTGAGTTTATAATTTTGCGACTTAAGAAATATATATCGTGGACTGGTTGGTAATGTTTTCATGTTTTGCATTGGTTGATTTTATATCCTCCGCCTCGTGTCAGAAGAAATAAAAGGTAAATTGTGAAATTTGTTTTTAAATCTGGATAAATGAAGATGTATAAAGAAGAGAATTATCGAAATCGGACCACTGCTCTGACAGCACATTCATCAATGACTATATTTTATCACTTGTTTCTGCTATTGAACCTGCAAAAAAAAAAAGCTCACACTTAGTTCCGGCTTATTCTGCTGTTGCCCACCAGGGGCGATGCTCGAATAATTAGCAGTTTCATTGTTTTCTTGCTTTTCCATGTTTATATATTAACAATATGATGCCCAATGGGATTTACATTAATTTGAGAATTCTGACAAGTGTATTTAGTGCCTCTCATTGGCGCACAAGCAGCATAGTGTTTGCAATCTATCGTTACTCAGACCATTTTTTATTATGTATCTGACGGTTAAATTACTTTACTTGAAATATTTTGTGCCTGTAAAAAATACAGAAAGGCAATAGTAGTGAGGCTTCTATCAACAAAATGTGCATGAATTCAATTAAAGTACTCAACATTAAAAAAATAAGACTGGCATGACGGGAGCTCTCAGATTCGCTGGTCACAGATTCCATTTGTAATATCATTATGTCACTATGATACTGTGATACACTAGAATTGAGAGAGAAAGTAACACCAGTAGAGCTATGGGGATATTTACCTTCTTGATGCCTGAGCCCATGTCCAGCACCAGATACAACTGTCCGTCCATTATCTCGAGAGCGAAGAAATCATGGCTGTCCCTGTTTCCGTTGCTGTACATCAGCAGACCGCCCTGCTCCACCGTCCGGAACTGGAAGGCTAGGGAGCCCTTGGTTCTGCAGCACAGTCACGGGGTTGGGAGGGAAATATAAAAGCGCATAGTAAACAAGAGCACGAGAGAATGCAATGTTTTACACAGGGAGATATGAAATAATATATGAGGCGATTGAAGCAGATAAAATATGTCAGTATGAGCTTCTGCTGTATATATCGTGCACTGCACTTCATAATTTAAAGGTTGTATATAACAAGTGTGGGGGAGCGGTAGCTCATCTGGTAGGGCAGTTGACTATCAACTAAGAGGTCCGAGGTTCGATTCCCAGTCCGCGCCAAGTCAGATTTTCAATGCTCCTCTGAGTCCACCCAGAACTAAATGGGTAGCTAGGTCTCTTAGGACCCGGCGAAAGTAAAGGCGGCGAGGAAAGCAATGGCAAACTACCTCATAATGCCGTATGCCCAGAACAATTATGACCCTACTCCTGGTTCCCCGATCGAACCTACTTTACTTTGTACTTATGTAACAAGTGTAGGGACAAATGAAGAATTTTTAAAAAGAAAAAAAAAGATAAAAACAAGACAAAAAGATTGGCAGCGATAAACTGAAGCAGAGCAAAGTAATTAGCCTAGGAAGCAGGCCAATGATCCATGGAACCTCCTCCAAGTTTGACAGATACATTTTGCCTTGGTGTGTCCTTCACCTTGAAGAAACCTTGCTTCAGATTTATTTTCTGCATTATTTCTGTGCGTTAAAAACATAAAAAATGGAACTCATTCGTTGGCTTCCTTATAGAGCTGGTCCTTTCTAGAAGAACATCTTTGTGAAGCCGCAAGTGCCAATCTTTTCAATTTCTAACTGGTGAAAGATTGACTAAATTTCAATCCTATTGTAACAATTTTTTTTTTATGGCTACTCACAACATCAGATTTCCAGTCGTGCCCATAATAATCTCAAACCGATTCCTATTGGGAATGAACCTTGGTGTCAAAGTCTGCATCATTTTGAGAGATGTATCTGTGACCTGAGTTCTGAGCCATGTGGGATTTCACACTTATCAGAGGACCCGGTGCGGAGTCAGGGTCAGTATTTATACCATCGTCAACATTAGATAAAGCAGTTGCAGCCTAACAAACAAAATTCTCTTCTTTGATCACAAGACTGCTGAGCAAATAATACACTACTCGGGTAAGAAGAGATATAATGTCTAGACTCACATCTTTAGTTGCTTTTTTTTTTTAAAGGGTATTTTCATTCTATGCAAACATGATGACTTATGCATCAGAGTCCTTTTTGCAATATCTTGGCCAAGTAACGCAAAACTGATCAAATTAGGGTGGGGTTTTTTGTGTAAGAGGAGGAATTTAATCCCCATAGCAGTCAAGTAATTAAAGCCTTCACAGTAAGCCCAGAATTAAGTGGCAGACTTAGCATGCATATTCAGGACAGTAAAGGTTGCTCGTGTTACTAGTTTAGTATCTTTCCAGGTGTATTTTCAGTTCATCATAGCAGTGTTTGTTTTATGAATTAATCATAGAGGCCTACTAATACATTACACAATCAAGGATGGCCAAAGTCCACTCTCCCT
>BLXT01006999.1:3434147-3444679 GCA_019648995.1 Plakobranchus ocellatus | reverse complement strand
GGGTGATGAGACCTTAATGCATCTTTGTGCTGGGCACAAGGCAAAATACTTTATTTTTTTAAAAATTAAATTAAAAAGTATAAACAAAAGGTACCTTGTTCACTTTTTTTGTTTTACTAAAAGAGCTAAGTTCACCACTGAAATAGAAGGCATGCAGATCTTTACTTACATCGCAAAAACCGCCCTCCGGAAGCTAGATGCGGAGGAATACAACGCAAATAGGTCACACAATAATTATTGCGAGGGGACTGTGGGAGGATGTAGGGGGAAAACTGTCGGGGGGCTGCGTGGGAACTGTAGGGGGGAAAGAGGCGGTATGTGGGTGAGGCATTAAGTTATGGTTATAATTTTCATTTTAGTACTATCCAATTCCATCGCTCTAGTAAAAAAACAATTAAATAATTTTGATATAATCTAGAGATTGTGAAACGAAAGAAACTGTAATCCCTAAAGAGAAAGAGAGAGGAAAAAAAGAATGAACAAGGGTTGCGTTTTTAGTGTCGCACTGAGAATTATCTTTTTACATCGTCTTTAATGCCACAGTGAGAATTAAAGTCTTCTCAAATTTAGATGTTAATTTTTTCTTCTGTGAACAAAATAACTACACTCCTATGAAGCAAAAAGTAAAACAAATTTAATTATCCCAAAAGCTGTGAGAGAATAAGTCATGGAATGTTTGCGACAAAAGAGTGGGCAGAATTCAAATGAACCAGCAATTATTATGTAATAACCATGTTAGAAGCGCCAGTGATGAAAACAGCATGTGTGAATATATATTGTAAGCAAGAAAAAAAAATCAAAGAGAGCATTAAAAATACTTGAACAACATGAAATGTGAAAGAAAGGGTTTTAGTAAGCCATGAATTTTAAAGTGTTTAAGTCAGTTTGTTTCAAACTTTCCTAAAGGCTCTAAATATTGTATCATTTTTAATGAGTTTTTTCTCACTTAACTTCTTTCTTTTTTTTAATATAATTATTTGAAACATTTGTATATTTGACAACACTATACCAGAATTGAAATTAGTCTGCTAGGTCGCAAATGGAATGGATGGTGAATAAAAAATACATCACAAGGGGACAAGGAGAATATAAGTATATGTTCTAACAAAATATAAAATTGTAATCATCAACTGAACTGTTGTGTTTCCTCATTGATTTTCCTGATTCCATTCTAGCTGAGACCTGTTTATGCTGGGCATGCCTATTACGATCTACGTTAAAATATATGGCAAGAGCGGCTATGAATATGTACATATAAACTTGAGGATATATCAAGTATTATTGTGATGTTGTAGCAAGCACATTAGGCTAGAAATCTTTCTCTGTGCGTGGCGTGTGCAAAAAATACTGCAATTTTAACAATGGCCTGATCTTGCTAATCAAACTTTGGCTAGCGCTAATTTTGCTAATCAAAATGTGGATAGCACATTCACTTTTAGTTTCCCTGTCTGTGTACTTTAAGCGATTGGTCTAATTTTAAAGCTTTTATTGCTTTTCCAATCGGGCGAGAAAGCGTAAAAAATGACATCAAAGAGTGTGACGACATTGACAGAGAAGCAGCCTATTTATAGCTTGAAAGCTAGTTACGTGGCGTGTGCAAACACTCTATAAGCTGTGTAGGAACGAAACCTTGGCGTTGCATGAATTGAAGATTAATTATTGATACTTCTCATGTAAGGTGGTTGTGATGTATTCTATCTGTATGCTTGTTTGCCTTGTTTTGTTGGTGAACTAATGTGTGTGTTTATTTGTTTGTTTGTTTTGGTCGAAACTGGCAACATTCAAAAACCATCTGGTCAGCATGAAGAGTGGCATAAATGCTTTAAAAGGACCGTTTCCCTAACTTGCCACAATCCTTGTATAGAGGCTAAATCCTTGTAAAGAGACTAAATTATCAGCTCTAGGCGTAAATGACTGGTTTGTTAACGTCGTATTGTTTTATTCACGTCATCTTACAATAACTTATTAAAGGTAACTATACAGGTTCAGATTTAAAAATAATAAACAACCATATCTATCTCCTAAAAAGCAAGCGTTCTTTTTACATTTGTGAGTAATTTTTTCTCCCTCTTCGCACCGAAATTCAAGAATGACTGCGAAAAAAAATTATTTTAAAAAGCCATATTTCTCAATTGATTGCACATAGTGCCAAACATTCTTATGTATGAATAATTTTACGTCATTTAAAAACTTATGATGCCTGGAACTCAGTTTTCCTATTCGTAAAAATTTAGTAATTTATTTTTCACTCCATTAAATAAATGCAATTTTAGCGGGGACTGTAGCAGTCCTTGATGAATTCCTGAAGGTTGCACTGGTCTATTTTTAGAATGAGAATACTGTATACATACTACGTCTTTCTGTGCTAGATCCAATTGTCGGCGCATAGGATAAAGTTTTGAGCATTTCCCCCCCAAAATTAAGCCAGTCTGATCGGCTTGAATGATTGCCTAAAAATACTTCAGCTAACAAGTCTGGTTATTCAACTCTACAATAGCGAAGAGATTTTGATCATTTTAAATATAACAAAAGGTTTTATTATTATTATTATTATTATTATTATTATTATTATTATTATTATTATTATTATTATTATTATTATTATTATTATTTTAATAACCTGTTGCTGACTACCAAAGTCAAATCAAAACAAATTCTTTCCAAGCTCTATCATCAACGAAATCTGTTTTCAACTATAAACCGTAGACTTTTTCATTGAGAGAGTATGACATATTATCATTCTCGGCATCTGCTGTTTGGTCTCAGAATGGCTTTTTTATGACTCGCGAAGCATTGAGAAATAAGTGAACAATGTTTTGCTTTTTCGTGCTGCCAAAATTCTATTACGATTTTTTTTCTTACTGGACATAGCTGCGAGTGTTTGAGAGATAAATTACCTTGCAGTGATCATGATGCAACATATTTCACAGTGTGTGCTACACACCAATCCTTTCGGTCAGACTCATAAGTAAATTACACGTTGACTAAAGTATCGACAGAGGCAAAGCTTGAATATCAGCTTTATCTTATTCTATACACAACGGAAAAAGAAAGAGAGAGAGAGAAAAAAGAATTAGAGAATGTTATTTGTAAGTGAAGCAGTTTTAGAGCACTATATACATCTACAGTCACGCTACATTGCAGCTGAAAGATTTGTAGCCTAGCTAGTATCTGTAGTAAAAAATGAAAAAAAAAATAATGTAAAAATTAAAAAACGGAATATAATGGGGGGAAACTAAAAATAAGTGCAATGAAGTGAAACAGAGGAGGTAATTACAGAATAATCATGGACTAATTTAGTTTTATCGCAGTAGTGCCCCTTGCATACCTGACTCGACTCGCGCTTGATGTAGAGCTGGTGCCATCGGTTGTCGTCGAATCGGGTTCGAGGCACTGGGATCTTTGTGACGCCCGAGCCCAAGTTGATGTTGCCGAACATAACGCCGCCATGTAAGCCGATAGTGATGAAATCTTTAGAGTTACCTGTAAAAAAAATATATTATACGATGAATTAATAAGTCTACAGAAAGAATTAAAGAAAAAATTGACTTTTTTTTTTTGTTTTATTTTTTCTTCTTTTAACAATGAAGATTTCGTCGTTAAAAAAAAAGCTCAGCAGAAAGTCGATGCCTTTTTTAGTGGAAAATGTTAAGTTTTGGTAGAGAAATTTCTTACGGCCTCAGCCTATTCGGCATGATTGGGTATCCAGAGGCATCTACCATAAGCTAATAATTATATTTATATGTGTATGCTTAGTACGCTTGTGCTCTCTTTAAAAAGAAAGGGTAATTACCTTTCATCATGAGAACTAATGGCTTTATATAACAGCATTATCACTTTGGCCACAAGGTGATGCCATTGTCCTGCTAATCCCCTTCTCTCTCTCTTTCTCTTTCTGTCTCTCTCTATCTATCTCTCTCTGCCTCTCTCTCTCTATCTCTCTCTCAATAGTCGGCCGTCGTCAGACCAGTATGTAGGTATGCCCTCCTTCGAACTATAAGCCTAGTGTACAAATAGTAGATTAAAACCGATACGGTTCTATTTCTGGCGTTACTATTTCCTCCCTGAGCCAGCGAGCTCCACATGCTATAGATTGTCTTCAACTCTCCACCAATCAGCTAAATACCCGGCTTCTGGGAGACACTGACCTACAAAAAAACAAAGTTGGATAATGGCGCTGACAATTATTTTGTGTTAAACTAGAGGAAGCATATCTATAGTGCATCAAATATTCCAGTCTTATATTTTAGTTTATAGGCCTATAGCAGATAGAAGATGAGGAACGGCGGCTCATCGGGTAGGGCAATTGGCTACCAAGTGAGAGGTCCGAGTTTGGAATCTCAGTTTGGGCCAAGTCATTTTTTATTGGTCCTTTGTGTCCATGAAGCACTTAATGAGTACTTAGGTCTCTGAAGACTTAGAGAGAGTAAAAACAACGAGGAGAGCAATGACACATAACTTCAGATTGCCATATGCCAAGAACAACCCAGGAACGTACTCCTCGTTTCCCCATACCTAGACCAAGCGTGACACTTACTTTTTTTTAATAGAAGACCTACTAAGAATTTTGTTACACTTAACACGTTTCACTCCAATGCTTCAATGCTTCAGTTATAGTTTGAGATCCTATTTCTACGACTTACCGATGTAAAACAGCAAACAATTTTCTTGTTTAGTCCTGAAGTCCAGCATGATAATGTCCTTGTTACTGACCATTACATCGCCTTTACTGGACAGGTTGTAGCTGATGTACTGAGCGCCCAAAAACGTTGCGTCAGAGGGAGATTTCTCTGTGAACAAACAAAAGTTAAAATAATGAGGACATTAATTTTTAATAAGACAGTAGTAAACTATGCTTTCTTGTCCAATGTGATTAGCTTGGAGTCCAGCGTATTTCATTAACGTGATGCTTAAATAAGATACATAAACTGATTTTTGTGTCGTTATGACCACCATCATCATCATCATTATCATAATCATCTACATCACCGTCGTCGTCATCGTTGATGTCATGATCATCATGATCATGATCATCATCATCATCATCAGCAGCAGCAGCAGCAGCAGCAGCAGCATCATCATCCTCCTCATTTTCAGTCTATATTCTCTTGTTGCTTGTCTTTTCATTTTTAAGTGAAAAAATTATGGAACTTCTAGCTATCCATGAAATTTTCTGTACAAAACCTCCTTAAAAACAAATTTCGCGTGCCACCGGTCTCTCTTGCCGCTTTTGAACGGAAACTGTTCAAGTCATGCATCCTTACAGCATTACAAGTTCAATATACTGGGAGGGAAACGTTTAAAAGTCTTTACTTTAAATCTCACAAGCCTTGCAGGATTATAAACAGCATACCGATCGGTAACAAATCGGGTGAAAACGATCAAATAAAACCAATGGGATTTTAGTTAAACGCGACCATTTCTCTTGAGATTCTTTCTTTCTTTTCGAAATCATAGAGATTTCTACTGTTCCAGAGGATAGCGCTCTTTATTTATTTTTTTTCTCGTTTCTTTGTATATTTGATTGAGTAAAGTCTCTCGTGCACTGCAGTATGAAAACAGCAGGTTAGGAAATCTGCTTATTAACGAGGATATATTATGTGTTTATAATTAATAGCAGCTGCTGTAGGCCAGGATAAAGACAAAAGCAGTGCATTAATATTCGCCATGTCGCTTTGTTTATAACCCGCGGCATGCAAAAGCTTGTTGGTTCACACCTTAAAGAATAAGATAAGGAGAGGAAAAACAATGGGTTGGCTTCTGGTCTGGCCCATTGTAATTTATCGAATTTTATTGCAGATGTGGTTCATGCGCCCGGAAACTTGGTACTAATGTACTGCTAAAGCAGTGTCTGTCGCTTCGTTTCAAGGAGATGGTAGTCTGACAAAGTCATCAGTATCATATGGATATCGACCACGCCTAAACCGTCCGACATAGTCTGGTATTAAACTTTGTTACGATCTTAAGATCCATTACAACAAGTTTTAGGGTGAGGCTAAATATAGCGACCTGGACTCTGCCTGGACAGTTAACGAGTTTCTGCCACACCAACTTGCAGGCTCTTTGGTACATTCAAATAAGGGGATAAAGAGAAATTCAAAGTTTTTGTTTATATAATATCAATGCTTTTTCTGCAAATCACTAACTCTCAACATCTTCAACTTAAGATGTAAGGCTGTGAATATATAAAGGAAACAATTACTTTCCAATTTAGCTGGCTTAAAGAGCACCTTATGTGAATATGATAGTTTCTTTAATTCCATAGATAGCTTCATTACCGGTTGTGAAAATGAAAATGGCCTGGGAAGAAACTGAGATACATAAAAACACAATTTGGGTGGGATATTGTTGGTTCTGTTGTGAAAGAGTTTATGTTTAAATCTGCATCGGATCCTCAGATGAATGTTCAAACCTTGCCCTTTACCTCTCTCTCTCTCGCTCTCTCTCTCGTTTCTCTCTCTTTCTTTTACAACTCTCTCTCTCTCTCTCTCTGTCCTTCTCTCTTTCCGGCTTTCTTTCCATCTTACTTTCTCTTTTTTCCCTCGCTTTCTCTCTAGTTTCCTTTCTATCTTTCTCTCTCTTTCCTTATTTTTCTCTCGCTTTTTGTTCATCCTTTCCCCTATCTTTCTCTCTCTCCCTCTCTCTCTCTCTCTCTCCCTCTCTCTCTCTCTCTCTCTCTCTCTCTCTCTGTTTCTATCTCCTTTTTGTGTCGGTCAATCTTTCCTAGCACAACTGATATTGCAAATGTTTTCAAAATACATAAGATATGCTAAAATCGTCGTTCTATTCTCATAAGTCGTATGTCCACCTATTCTATTTCGTACGCATTTCCACTTATTTTCGCTCCCGTTCAAACTATCATTTACAAGTCCAACGTTTTAAAATTCCGTTAGCAATGGTTCTAAAGGTTTCTCAATAAAAGACATAAGACATCGTTGCAAATTTTCAAGAGAGGGTTTGCCGACCAAGTCGCACCGTATGGTGGTAACAAAGTTCAAATCCAGGATCAAAATTTCCACAGGTTATCAAAGGTTTCAGGCTAACATCAGTGCCACCACACACATTAATCCTGTCACCACAGCCTTAAGTCTTATTATGTTTCTAAGGAATCTAGCTAACGGTTTTAAAACCATCCACGTTTCTTTATTTTGTTTAAGGAAAAAAAGGTTAAAACATACGTGGGTTAAGAGGCCAAACACAGCTTTAGATCTCATCTTTGATTTAATCAGACAACCGGAACCTGGTGTGCATTATTCAGGCCGTGATGTGGCGATGATAACGAGGCTCACTGCTGCCCCATTGTTTCCTCGCCGGGAAATGAGGATGCAGAAGGGAAGTTGTAGGAGAGAGGCGGGGGATGGAGGGAGGGTAAAACTCTATATTAAGAGGGAGGGAATGAGCAACGCTTCACACGGTTACGTGATTAATTTGGTAAAATGTAGGCTGTGACGGCGCATGCGCGAAAGTTTGCATGAGGCTCTTTCAGGGATGATTGCAAGAATGAAATAATTATTAGCAATGGAGTGTGACTAGTTTTTAATCTAAGGGGGGTCAACATTGTATTGCTTGTGGAAGATTGGAAAACATGTTCGATACAGGTTCGAAAATATCTGACCTTTCTCTCTCCTTCTCCTCCTCCTTCCCTCCCTCTCTCTCTCTCTCTCTCTCTCTCTCTCTCTCTCTCTCTATCTATCTATCTCTTTCTTTCCCTCGCTCTATTTCTCCCTCTCTCCCTCCCTCCCTCTTCTCGCTCTATCTCTCTGTCTCCCTCTCCCTTTCTATTTCGTCTCTGTCTATCTTTATCTCTCTTTCTTACTAGCTAACCTTTTCCCTCCTCCGTTCCCCCCCCCCCCCCCCCCCCCCCCCCCCCCCCCCCCNNNNTGTTTTTCCCCTTCTCTTTTTCTTTCTATCCCTTTTTTCTTCTCTCATACTAACCCTTTTTCTTCTTCTCCCTTTCTCTCCTTCTCTTCTGTTCCTTCCTTTTTTCCTTCTTTGTTTCATTTTACACAACAACAAAACCAAACAAATGAAAGGCGATAAGCGACTCTACCTCAGCATTTTAACTCTGAACTCGCCGTTCTACAAAATACTCCCACAAATACTACACAAACGCCATAGTATTCTAGAGTTCCGCGTAATGTCTTTCTCCCGCCAAATCAAGCAAGAGTCCTCTGATTGGTCCTCGAGCCGCTAAAGCCACTTTACTCTCTGGGATACGGAGCATTGACAAGCAGAAGTTCAATCACTATCCCAGTGTAGCAGACGATGAGTTATTCAACGGGAGGCCACTCCGGCGACAGAACCATAAATAAGGTCTCCCCGAGGATATGAATTAAAGATGAACTCCAGACGACGACGCCGCATCAACCAATATGGCCGCCAAACAGCGTGAATTACCTGCCCCTAGGCCTAACTCCTACGGCGAATACGGGTTAATTTAGTGATCACAGTAGCTCTGGAATCTCTCTCTCTCTCTCTCTCTCTCTCTCTCTCTCTCTCTCTCTCTATCTATCTATCTATCTATCTATCTATCTCTCTCTCTCTTTCCCTATCTCCCTTTATATATATATATATATATATATATATATATATATATATATATATATATTATGCCATTGTTTTGGAATGGCGCCTTTTTAAAAGACCTTCTAATTTAAATTCTCAAAAGCAAATATCCCAATAGATATCAAGTGTGGCATGGCTGTTTTTTCATTTATTCCTTTACACACACACACACACACACACATATTTTTAAGCATTTCGAAGTGATTGGATTTTTTTTTTAATTTCAATGAATAAAAACTGAATGCAGATGTTAACAATCAGGTTTCATTTTTCATATTTACAGCAGCCTGTAAAGACATAGACAGTCAGACGGAGAGACTGACAGACAGACAAGCAGATAGATAGATAGATAGATAGATAGATAGATAGATAGATAGATAGATAGATAGATAGATAGATAGATAGATGGATAGATAGGTAGTTGTAAAGCTATCGATCCAGTGCTTAGATTCTGTCTTTACGAGACCAGACACATCGAATAAGAAGAGCTCATTATTTAAATTCACAGGAAATCTCACAAAAACTGGTCTTCATAAGAATTCACCTTTTATCTTTAGGAAACAGATTCAAATAGAAAACAGTATAAGATGAATATATAATAGATATATAGATACAAGTATACATCCATAAATATATGTGTTTTATGTTTGCGTTTGTATTGCCACTTTAGATCACTCTACCCATGCCTGCCCTAGAGAGCGATAACTGTGAATAGATTATTATGAAAGGCATAATATACATATTATGCAGGATTGTATCTTTTTTGCCGGATGCTGAGATTGATTGGCCACAATGGAGAATTAGGTTTTGCGCTTGCTTTAAAGAAAGTACAAAAAAATCTAAAAGCCTATTCTAAGCCATGAAGTCAATTTTTCAAAGAAGGAAGAAGTAGAGGTCGCGGAGAGAATGAGAGAAAGAGGAAGGAGAAGGAACAGAATAATGAAAGCGTCACAGATGAGGAGAAATGATGTATAAGAAAGAGGAAGAGAAAATAACAGAAAGAGAAAGAGAAAGAGAGAGAGAGAGAGAGAGAGAGAGAGAGAGAGAGAGAGAGAGGAGGGGGGAGAAGAAGAAGAAGAAGAAGAAGAAGAAGAAGAAGAAGAAGAAGAAGAAGAAGAAGAAGAAGAAGAAGAAGAAGAAGAAACGAGCAACATATTAAGTTTGGATAGATGTTTCTTTTGTAGGTTACATTAACTGACAATTATCGATACAAAGTCGAGAGCGCTGTGAAATTATTCAGGATTCCTAATGGACAGGAAAGATTCGAGACCGTAGATTAAAACACAATTACACGGGTGTTTTGTTTGTTGTTGTTTTTTGCAGGGGGCGGGGGGGGAGATTTGTCGAGCGTTAAAATCAACAAACCGACATCGACCTAAAGAGGAGAGTGATCTTTTTAACAGTATCAAGGGGAAGTTTTGTCGCTGTGTATTTTAAATCTTCCTTGAAGCAAAAGCGAAAGAATAATCCTATAAATCAGGCTGTGGTTTGACTAGATTATGTTGGGGTTTTCAGACAGCAAAGGTAAAAAAAAGAATGCGGTAGAGTAAAGGTTATTGGCTAACAGGGGATAAGATAATAGCAGAGATATCTAGTTCTCTGTCTTTGTGAAACGATAAACGTGTAGAAAAAAAGTGCTAATTTTATTATCTTCTGTTAGAGACTTCTTCTGTTGGGCATGTTTTGGATTAAAACATCGCAAGATCTGCATTTGGGGAGTTGTTTTTTTTTTAATTCTAGAAGTATTTTCCCGAGATGGATGATTGATGAATGATGAGGGAAGAAAAATCACATGTTTACAAATGGGTGACATTGTATGTGACGATAATTACTCTCATAATAGTTTGTACAGCTTCACTCCCTTATGTTATTACTGTGCTGGTTATTATAAAAATTTAATATAGTCATTAGTCGAGCCCGCCAGGCATTTGCGATCAAGAAAAGGCTTTACAAAGAGATTTCTTTTT